>PVKP010021371.1:0-39242 GCA_004027715.1 Plecturocebus donacophilus | reverse complement strand
CAGGTTCATCCATGTCCCTACAAAGGACACGAACTCATCATTTTTTATGGCTGCATAGTCTATCATCGATGGGCATTTGGGTTGGTTCCAAGTCTTTGCTATTGTAGACAGTGATGCTATCAACATATGTGCACATGTGTCCTTATAATAGAACAATTTATAATCCTTTGGATATAAAGGATTTATAATCTTTTGGATATAAAGTAATGAGATTGCTTGGTTAAATAGAATTTCTATTTCTAGGTCCTTGAGGAATCGCCACACTGTCTTCTACAATGGTCGAACTAATTTACACTCCCACCAGTCCTTGCCTTTGCTGTCTCCAGGCTCAGGAGAGTCTGCAGAGACCAGGGTCTACTCTGTACCCACTACATGCAGCAATCACTTTACAGAAAAGTGACCAGATTGTTCTCCATGCAGATCTCGGTCTTCCCTTCTCCTCACTGGGCAGGGCCACCCAACCTGGGACTCCAGCACAACAACCCTGACCCATCTGATCACTGAAATCAGAAGCAGCCTAGCATTACTCTTAGAGGAAATCCCAGAGTCAGCCCACAACTCCTCCACCATTACAGTTGCAGTGATACAATTCTAACAGACCTCAGGCTGGAGAAAAAACAAGGGGCCTAGTCATTACACTGTTGCCTACAGAACATCATAGCCCTACATGAAGATGAATCCAGCCTCTCTTTCCTGGGAACCCCCAATCCTCACTTTTAACCATGCAAGGGCCCTGGCTCATGAATGCAGAGCAGTTACCACACACATGGATAAGCATAACCACTGGTCGTGGCCCAAAGTTTCCCTGGGGAGAGGCTCCCAGAGGCATATATATGACAGCCCCTTGTCACTGTCACAGAAACAGTTCTATTCCTGACCTTGGTCTGGGGAAGAAACAAAGAGCCTGTGGGTTTCACCCAAGCTTACAGCATGCTATAACTACCATACAGAGAGAAGAGCAGTTTCTTTTCCTGGTAAACCTTCTATCACTTGCTCCCAACAAATGAAGTCCCAAGCTCACACCAACATGGCAGCCAATGCACCCCACAAGCTGAACACTCCCACTAATAGCTGCTCCACATTTCTCAGAGGTTTATCCTCAGGGGCAAACAAAAGCCTCTCTGCCACTGCCCCTTGCTACCCTCAGACTAATGAAGGAGCAAAGACCCTAAGTACCTTATCCACACCTCCAACAACCTGCAGTTGACCCAAGGAGAGGAGGCCAGTCCATCTCCCATGAGTTCTACCCACATTCCCTGCTTGTCACCAGGCAGTGAACCACTTCTTTGGACCCATAGCACAGACTTTCCATCCTGGGCTGATTGCACTGAGCAACTGTTGACTTAACATCTATCTAGGGTTCAGACCCCAGGAAACGCAAAAGACCCAGGGCCACAGTGACTACTAAGGCCCCTTCCTCTGCTGCCTCCAAGTTGGGGAGAAAACAAAACCTGAGATTATCCTAGTCTCTCAGCTTAGGTGGGTAGACTGGCAGTGTCAAGACGTGATCTGTAGCCAGCACTGAATTGGGAAATAATCCCAAACTTTCAGGGCATTAAGAGGGACCACAGCTGCAACTGTGAGGATCTATAGGGGAGCTGGAGCCATGCAACTGAGCAAGAACTTACCAACCTGACCCCTATGCCTGAGCATCACTTATTGGATCACACCTCAAAGCTGCAACACCACAAATACCATACTAACGTACTCCACTGTGAAACCAAAAACAAAGTCAGATACAAATAAAGACCTTGCACAAAGCATCAGCCCTGTGGGGAGGGATAAAAAAACACACAAACAAACACACAGAAAAGAAGTCCATTAGTTGTACTCAATCTACTGATTACTATCAGACCTACCTTCCAAGCTATCTTTAAAGGAGTCCTAAATATAGAAAGGAAAGACTGTTACCAGCCAATACAAAAATATACGTAATTGTATAAACTTGTGACAATATAAATTAACCACGAAACAAGATGGCATGATAACCATGATCGGCCAAGCATGGAGGCTCATGCCTGTAATCCCAGAACTTTGGGATGTCAGGGTGGGTGTACCACTTGAGGACAGGAGTTCGAGACCTGCCTGGCCAACATGGTGAAACCCCATCTCTATTAAAAAGACAAAAATTAGCCAGGCAAGGTGGCACATGCCTGTTACCCTGGCTAATTGGAAGATTGAGGAAGGAGAATAACTTAAACCTGGGAGCAGAGGTTGTAGTAAGCCAAGATCACACTACTGCACTCCAGCCTGGGCAAGAGTAAAATTCCATCACAAAGGAAAAAAAAAAGCTCCACAATGACAGAATTAAGTCCACATATATCCATACTAACCTTAAATTTAAAAGGACTAAATGACCCACATAAAAGGGACAAATTTGCAAGCTAAATAAAAAAGCAAGACTCAATAGTATGCTGTCTTCAAACGACACATCACATAAGATGTGAAGCTCTCATATGGAGGGAGGAAAATCTACAAAACAAAACAAAAACAAAGCAAAATGAAACAAAAACAGAAAAAAGCAGGGCTTTCAATCTCAATTTCTAACAAAATAATCTTTTAACTAACAAAGATCAGAAAAGACAGAGAAGGATATTACATAATGGTAAAGGGTTCAATTCAACAAGAAGACTTAACTTCCTTAATATATATGTATCTTAGTTAGAAATATAATTATTAATATATATTAGAAACTAAGACAAGAGCACCCAGATTCATAAAGCAAGTTCTTAGAGACCTACAGAGACTGAGACTCTGACACAATATTATTGGGAGATTTCCACACTTCACAGACAGATCATTGAGACAGAAAAATTAATAAAGTTGTTCATGACCCAAACTTAATGTTCGACCAAATAGATGTGATAGAACTTTATATAATTTTCCACCCAAAAGAACAGAATATACATATACATTCATCTTGTCACTGTATAGCACATATTCTAAAACTGTCCACAAAGTCAGACATAAGATGGAATACTATGCAGCCATAAAAAGGATGCGTTTATGACCTTTGCAGGGACATGGATGAAGCTGGAAACCATCATTCTCAGCAAACTGACACAAGAACACAAAACCAAACACTGTATGTTCTCACCCATAAGTGGAGGTTGAACAATGAGAACACATGGACACAGGGAGGGGAACATCACACACTGGGGCCTGTTGGCGGGGATGGGAGGTGGTAGGAGAGGGATAGCAGGGGAAGGAGGGATTGGGGAGGGATAACATTAAGAGAAATACCTAATGTGGATGACAGGGAATGCATGCAGCAAACCACTATGGCATGTGTATACCTATGTAACAATCTTGCACGATCTGCACATGTACCCCAGAACTTAGAGTATTAAAAAAAAAAACCTTAGCAATTGCAAAAGAACCAAAATTATACCAAACACACTCTTGAATTACAGGGCAACAAAAATAGAAAAATCAAGAATGAAAAAAATACAACTCAAAATCATGCAATTACATGGAAATTAAACAACATGCTCCTGAATAACTTTTGGATAAATAGTGAATTTAAGGCAGAAATGAACAAGTTCTTTGAAACTAATGGGAAAGAAGATAAAACATACCAGAATCTCTAGGACAAATGTAACACAGCATTAAGGGCGAAATTTATAGCACTGAATACCCACTTCAAAAAGTTAGAAAGATCTCAAATTAACAATCTAACATGACAACTGAAAGAATTAGAGAAGCAAGAGCATACCAACCCCAAAGCTAGCAGAAGACAAAAAGAACAAAATGCAGAGGCGAACTGAAGGAAACTAAGAGACAGACAAAAAAACATTCAAAAAACAAATCCAGAAGTTGGTGTTTTGAAAAAATTAATAAGATAAGCTACTAGCTAGACTAATAAAGAAGAAAAGAGAGAAGATCCAAATAAACACAACTAGAAATGACAAATTGGATGTTACCACTGACCCACAGAAACAAAAATAACCATTAGTAACTACTCTAAACACCTCTTTCTAGAAACTAAAAAGCCTAGAAGAGATGTATTAATTCCTGGACACATACACCCTCGCAACACTGAACCAGGAAGAAACTGATTTCCAAAACAGATGAATACAAACTATGAAATCGAATCAGTAATAAATAGCCTACCAACAAAAACAAACCCAGGAACAGATATAGTCACAACTGAATTTTACCAGGTGTACAAAGAAGAATTGGTATCATTTCTACTGAAACCATTACAAAAAATAGATGAGAAAAGACTCCTCCCCAACTCATTTTATCAGATCAGAATCAAGCTGATACCAACACCTGGCAGAGACACAATAAAATGAAAACTTCAGGCCAATATCTTTGATGAAAATTGATGGAAAAATCCTCAACAAAATACTTGCAAGCTGAAGCCAGCAGCACATCAAAAAATGAATACACCATGATCACGTAGGCTTCATCCCTGTGATGTAAGTTTGGTTTATCATATACACATCAGTAAATGTGATTCCTCATATAAACAGAACTAAAGACAAAAACCACATGATCATCTCAATAGATTCTGAAAAAGCTTTTGATATAATTCAGCATATTTTCGTGTTAAAAACTCTCAATAAGCTAGATATTGAAGGAATATACCTAATAATAAGAGCCATCTATGACAAACCTACAGCCAACATCATACTGAATGGGCAAAAGCTGGATGTATTCTCAAGAGCTCCTTTAGCTGATTAACAACTTCAGCAAAGTTTCCTGATACAAAATCAATGTAGAAAATTACTAGCATTTCAGTACACCAAGAACAGCAAAACCGAGAGCCAAATCAAGAATGCAAGTCCATTCACAGTTGCCACAAAACATAAAAAAAACCTAGGAATACTGTTAACCAGAAAGGTGAAAGGTCTCTATAATGATAATTACAAAACACTGCCCAAAGAAATAAGAGATAATACAAACAAATG
Organism: Plecturocebus donacophilus; assembly: GCA_004027715.1. Taxonomy (NCBI): domain Eukaryota; kingdom Metazoa; phylum Chordata; class Mammalia; order Primates; family Pitheciidae; genus Plecturocebus; species Plecturocebus donacophilus. The sequence goes on along the minus strand of PVKP010021371.1, from coordinate 34,326 downwards.
GAAAAGCATTTCATGCTTATGAATAGGAAGATTCAATATCATTAAAATGGCCATAGTGTCCAAAGCAACTTACCGATTCAATGATATTACCATCAAATTACAAAAGGAATTCTTCCAGAACTGGAAAATCTATTTTTAAATTTGTATAGAACCATAAAAGAGCTCTAATAGTCAAAACAATTCTAAGTAAAAACAACAAAACTGGAGGCATCATGTTACCTAACTTCAAATTATACTATATGGCTGTAGTCACCTAAACAGCATGGTAGTGGAACAAAAACAGACATATAGACCAATGAAATAGAATAGAAAGCCAAGGGAGAAGGCCACACACCTACAACCATCTAATTTTCAACATGGTTGACAAAAATAAGCAATTGAGAAATAATTTCCTATTCAATAAATGGTGCTGAGATAACTGGCAGGTAATATGCAGAAGACTGAAATTGGAACTCTTCCTTACACCATATACAAAAATCAACTCAAAATAGATAAAAGACTTAAATATAAAACCTTAAACTATAAAAACCCTGGAGCACAATCTAGGCAATACCATTCTGTATATAGATTTGTGCAAAGATTTCCTAACAAAGATGCCAGAAGCAATTTCAGCAAAAGCAGAATTGACATATGGCATTTAATTAAATTTAAGAGCTTCTGTGCAGCAAAAGAAAATAACAACAATGTAAACAGACAACCTACAGAATGGGAGAAAATTTTTGCAAATTATGCATCCAACAAATATCTAATATCAAGCATCTATATGGAACTTAAACAAATTTACAAGAAAAAAAAAGAACCACAGAAAAAAGTGTGCAAAGGGCATGAACAGACACTTTTCAAATGAATACACGCAAGTGGCCAACAAGCATCTGAAAAATAGCTTAATATTACTGATCATTAGGTAAATGCAAATGAAAACCACAATGAGATACCACCTCACATTAGTCAGAATGGTTATGATTAAAAAGTCAAAAATAATACATCCTGGTAAGGTTGGGGAGAAAAGGGAACACACATACACTATTGGTGGGAGTGCAAATTAGTTCAACCATTGTGGAAAGCAGTGTGATGATTGCTCGAAGCACTGAAACTAGAACTACAATTCAACCCAACAGTCCCATTACTAGGTATATTCCCAGAAGAATATGTAATTCTACCATGAAGACATGCATGTGAATGTTTATTGCAGTACTATTCACAATAGCAAAGTTACAGAATCAACCTAAATGCCCATAAGTGACAGAACAGATAAAGAAAATGTGGTGCATATAGACCATAGAATACTATGGAGCCATACAAAACAGCAGGATCATTTTTCTATGTATTTTAGGAGAAATATGTATGGAGCTGGAGGATATTATCCTCAGCAAAACTAACGTAGAAACACAACCATATGCCACATGTTCTGACTTACACGTGGGAGCTAAATGACAAGAACTCATGGACACAAAGAAAATAACAGCAGACACTGGCTGCAGGTAGAGAATGGGAGGAAGGAGAGGAGCAGAAAAGAAAACTAATGGGTACAAAGCTTAACTTCTGGGTGCCATAATAATCTGTACAACAACCACCCCATGACACAAGTTTACTTATATAACAAACCTGCACATATACCCCTCAACCTCAAAATGAAAGTTAAAAAAAGAAAATATTTCATATGTTTATTATTTTGTATTATTTTTCTATGAGTTGCTTATTGATAGTCCTTGCCCATTTTTCTATCAGGTTTTTCACATTTTGCTTATGCCTTCATATAAACTCTGTAAATGTTCTGAATGAGACTATTTTGTAGGTTAACGTGTTGACAACATTTCTCTCCATTTATTGCTTTACTTTAACTTTGTTTATGGATGCTTTGCCCACATTGATGTAGCTTTGATTGCAGTACATTGTTATAATTGTTCTTGTTCTTTTTAAATTTTTATTTATTATTGTTAATTTCTTTCTGTGCCTAATTTCTAAATTAAACATTACTATAGGTTAAAAAATAAAAATAGAATAAAAAGAGTGGTTGAAAGATTTAAATGATAGATTGAGAGGTGTAAATAATTGTCAAACAGGAATTTTGGAAGAAAAAAGGAATGACTTAAAAATAATATTTGAAGAGATAATTGCTAGACATTTTTGTTAATAAGAATGTCTTCAAAACAAACACCAGTAGTCAATCTAGATATGGACACATGCAGTGAAATTAAAACACAGTATGACTAGAAAGGGTATCTATATGTTTTCGATAGGAAAGAAGATCTCTTATAGTAAAGTTATCATGACAGCAAATTTCTCAGCAACATTATAAGAAGAGATCAGGATGCTGAAAGAAAATAACTGTTAATCTAGAGATTTATACTCTGTGACCATTTAAAAGCAAGAGAATAACTGGGGTCTTTTAGTCATGTAGACTACAAGATTTTAGAATTTACAACTATCACTAATGAAAGAAATACTTAATAAGAAAAAAGTACACACAGAGGGAAAGTTTGAAATACAAGACACAATAAAATGTATAAAGATTGATAAAATATGGTAGTGGTTATTGTTAACTATTGACTTAATGAAAACAATGCAGGTTTTCCTAAAATAATAGGTAAAATTAAACTTCAAAAATAATAAATGAGTAGTAGTATTCAGTGGGTAAAGTACTTTAAGCCTTTATTTTGCTTAGAAATTGTATAGAAAATATAAATAACATAATTTGATTATTCAAATGTATAAACCAATATAAACATAAAAATGTAAATATAGCCAATAATCAAACAGAAATCTCATATTTCAAATTTAACATAAGAATAAAATCAAAAAAACAGAAATATCTATCTGTTAAAGGAAAAACATAATGTAGGAAGATTATTTTAAAAATAGAATACAGAAAATGTAAAATAAAGTCCTGACAATTATTTCTAAACGTTTAAATAATCATAATAATAGGAAACCCAAAAATAAAGCCACACACCTACAGCCATCTGATCTTTGACAAAGTCTACAAAAGTAAGCAATGGAGAAAAGACTCCCTATTCAACAAATACTGCTGGGCTGGCAGGTTGGCTAGCCACATGCAGAAGAATAAAACTGGACCCCTACCTTTCACCACATACACAATTTAACACAATATGGATAGAACTTTTAAATGTAAGACATCAAGCCATAAGAATATTAGAAGAAAACCTAGGAAACACTATTATGGATATCAGCCTTGGGAAATAATTTATTACCAAGTCCTGAGAAACAGTTGGAACAGAAACAAAAATTGACAAAGGAGATTTGATTGAACTAAAAAGGGTTTCTGCACAGCAAAAGAAACTGTCAACAGAGTAAACGAAACCTTTAGAATGGGAGAAAATATTAGCAGACTAGGAACCCAACAGAGGTCAAATATTTAGAGTCTAGAAGAAACAAACACTTCGACAAGCAAAAATGAAATAATTCCATTAAGAAGTGGGAAAAATACATGAAGAGACACTTCCAAAAAGAAGACATACAAGTGGTCAACAAAGATATGAAAAAATACTCAACATCACTAATGAGAGAAATAAAAATCAAAACCAAAATGAAATACTGTCTCACACTAGTCACAATGACTATTAATAAAAAGTAAAAAAAAAAAAAAAAAAAAAAATAGACACTGGTGAGATTGTAGAAAAAAGAGTACATTTATACACTGTTAGTGAGAATGAAAATTAGTTTAACCACTGTGGAAAGCAGTCTGGAAATTTCTCAAAAAAATTAAAATATTTTTACCATTTGATCCAGCAATCCAATGATTATGCAGCCAAAGGAAAATAAATAATTCTACCAAGAAGACACATGTATTCTTATGTTCATGGAAACACTATTAACAATAGCAAAAACATGAAATCAACCTAGGTGCCCATCAATGGTGGATTGAAGAAAGAAAATGTGGTACATGTACACCATAGAATACTATGCAGCCATAAAAAAGAATGAAATCATGTCCTATGCCACAACATGGATACAGCTAGAGGCTGTTATCCTAAGAAAATTAACATAAAAATAGAAAACCAAATTCCACATGTTCTCACTTATAAGCAGAAGCTAAAGATTGGGTACACATGGACATAAAGATAGCAACAATAGGCACTGGGGGCTACTACCAGGAGGTGGGTGGGAGAGGGTTGAGAGTTGAAAAACTAACTATTGGGTACTATGTTCACTACCTGGGTGATGGGATTAACTGTACTCCAAACCTGAGGATCCCATAATTGATCCATGTAACAAACCTGCACATTTATCCCCTGAATCTAAAATAAAAATTGAAATTGTAATAAAATTAAAGTTAAAAGAAATTAAAGTTAAAATAAAATTAAAGGTAAAAATATAAATAATCATAAGAAATGCAAATGATAACTCATTTAGGATACATCAACTTGAAGTTTTAAAGTAATTCAGATACATGTTGCTTAAAGAATATATACCTCAAATGAGAAGAAACATTGAAAAATCTATAATGGCAAAAAAAGAAATACAGCATAAAAATAATATGAACAAACACAAACAGCTGGTAGGGTAATATTTTGTAATAAAACAAAATTATAATGAATCCCCCAAATTATTTATAGACATAAACTTGATAGCACACCCTTAATATTTTATCCTAAACATGATTTCTCGCTCTTTACATGCGGGCTAGAAAGTTTCCAAATCTTCTCCTTCTGCTTTCCTTTTAACTATAAATTCCACCTGTAAGTCATTTCTTTGCTGTTATATCTCCTAAAACACAATTAAATGTAACCAGGCGGCAGATTGAACACTTTGAGGTTTAGATATTGCTTTCACCAGATATTCTAGTTTATCACTCTTAAGTTTTTCATACCATAAAATACAAGACAGAGAGACAATTCCGCCAAGGTCTTTGCTACTTTATAACAAGAATGGTCTTTGCTCCAGGGGAATGCTCACTGGATTTATGGACACTGCTGAGGCTCCAAGACTGTAGAGCTACTAGTGTGCAACTTCAGCTTGGGAGAGCTGCAGGCCCAAGATTACAGCTCGTGAGAGCTGCTTCATGGACTGAGCCTAGCAAAGCTACGAAGCAGAGGCGCCAGAGGCCTTGGGGGCTCAAATCTCTACTCCAGTGTATCTGGGAGGTGGCATACAGAGTCAAAGAAGATTATTTTTAGCTTTAAGACTGAATATTGTTCTCTCATTAGGTTTTGGGTTTGAGACACCTGTTGTCTTACCTGTTTCCCTCCTTTGAAATGAGAATGTCTATTTTCCCAGCATTCTATTGTGTAAGTGAACAACTTGTTTAACTTTACAAGCTTACACTTAGAAGATATTTACTCCAAGGTAAATCATACCTTAAGTCTCACCCATATTTGATTTGGATGAGACTCTAGACTTTGGACTTTAGAGTTGGCACTGGACTATATTAAGGCTTTTGAGGCTATCAAGATGGAATATATGTATTTTGTATGTTAAAAGGATATAAATTTTGTAGGGCCAGTGTCAGAAAGCTATGGTTTAAATGCTCCTTCCAAAACATGTTGAAATGTAATTGCTATTGCAATGGTATTAAAAGGTGGGGACTTTAAGATGTTATTTACATTTTTTTGTGTGTGAGTGTGGAAACTCCACCATCATGAATAGATTAATGTTGATATCATGGGATTGGACTGGTTTTAAAAGCCATCTCTTTCACATGCAAACATTATGTTACCACTCTGCTCTTCTTCTTCACCCTGACATGATGGACTCCCATCTCTTGAACTTCCTAGCCTCTAGAACCCTGAGCTGAATAATTCCTTTAAAAATAACCCAGTCTGATTGTTCAACACACACTTATGAGTGAGAACATGCAGTGTTGGTTTTCTATTCTTGTGTAAGTTTGCTAAAATGATGTTTTCCACCCTCATCCAGAACTTAAAGTATAATAATAATAAAAGTAAAATTATATTTAAAAATTATGCTTTAATTAAACCCGAACCTTAACAATAAAAAAAAAAAAGTGTCCAGTCTGTGGTATCTGTTATAGCAACAGAAAATGCCCTAACACAGTTAGATATTTTGGATTGTCTTTTCCAGTTAACTTTATTTATGTGGTGATTAAATTACTGCTATACTTAATTGTTTGCAAAAACAGTAACAGTTTTCCTAGTGAAATCCACAAACTCCAGACCTTATCTCCAAAACTATCATTTCAATTGGTTAAAGTTTTATTGGATTTAGTAAATGTAAACACTAATATGGGGATGTTTACTGCATCTGACCTCCTAAAACTATTCTACACATTGGTAATGCCTGTCATTGACAATTACTGATTTGTGGCTTGAAAGCAATAATTTAAATGCTATTTCATGCAAGGGCAAAATAAATTATTTTGTCGTTACTTGATTTCAGAAAAGCAGATTACAACTAGGTTCTAGAAAAATCACATAAGTTTGGATATTTTGCATGTACTCCTTTTTCCAAAACTGTGCCTGTTAAGAAATTTAAATATAATTGATTTTTTCTATTTTTTTAAATAAAAAAGTGAGTTTTTGCCAATTGCAAAAAGGGACCATGGTTAAAAATAAATAAATAAATACATTAATGTATAAAAAAAGTTACATGTTTAGCTCTATAATTGAATAAAATTTACTTGCATTTAAAATTTTTTATTAAACTACTTTAGAAATTTATAAATTTTTAGAAACTAATCTAACTTTTTAGCTCTATAATGATTAGTCTTAGCGATTCTTCTGTAGCAAATGTTTTGTAGTATACACTGACATGAGGCATAAAAGATCTCTGTAGTTTAATAATATTCCCACAAGTCTGTCTATAGGCATTTCCACAAACCTCCTTGTCTCTGACTCATTTTTCTCTCGTAGGCACCAACCATTAAAAAAACCATCTAATAATCTTCAAGATTTTATGTATTCTTTACCTCAGTCCTTTCTCTATTCATACAAAGGAGATCACCAATTGTATTGTTCAAAATTCTGCCCCTGACAGAATATTTTCTTATCAAATCCTTTAGATCACACTGGGTGTGGCTGTAATATAATACAATGCCTTACACAAACGTATTAAACTGACTCATTTGTGAGTCAGACCCTGTTTTTGTTTCATTTTCTCTTTCATCAGTTAGTCAAATTAGGTGTTGAGGCCTGTGAAATGAAACAGTGAATAAGACCCCAAACTTAGCAGATGAGATGGATACCCTGTGGTTAATAGAGCTGACCAAATTTAACAGAACCAAGCAGCTATAGCAGATCTGAGCAGTCATATCTCCTCTGCTCCCAGAAAAGGTGGCTTTTGAAACCTCTTACTTTGTGCTTGGAAAGCCACTCCTCAGAGCTGCACTATCTCCACCAATCAGAACTAAATGAGCTTGAATTATTTGTTTGTATGAATGGACATATTTGAGAACCAGGGCTGGAACTCCCCCTACTTGAACCAAACTCTTCCTTTGCTACACTTTCACTTTGACTTGGGAGGCTAGGCTTTAATAGAAAATAAAGCTCTCCTGCTTTCCTTTGCATATCTCATGGTATTTTTAAAACATTTCTTGGTGACATGGATGGAATCTGAAGTGGCCCCAAGCACCTTCCCAGTGCTGTCTAGACAAATGCATCAGGCCTGCTGAGTTCAGTTATCTTCCTAGCTGTGTTGAGGAGGAATCAAGTAAGCCCTCTTGGATCCAAGGTCTTCCATTTGTGGGTTGAAGTCCTGCAGATTTTACTTTTTTCAGGGAGCCCATCCATGTCCATCTGGCTCCGTGTGCCCCATGGGTGGGGGTAGGAGTCTCCCCCCATTTTGCAGGATACACTCGTGGTCCATGGAATATGCTCACATTTGAGGATTTGTGGGAATGCTCACCCTGATTGCACTGGAAGAGATGTCTTCATTAGGTGAGTGCTATGGGAAACCCTTGTTTTAAAGAGAGGGGTTTCTGTCCAACTACCTTCTAGTACTCCAGCAGCCTTCACATCTAAAATTACAGGGAAAATTCCTAGTGCCTATTTAAGACTGTGGATAAAATTAACCCAGGAAAGTCCAAAGCCATGCCAAGATATTTTCTGAGACTCCAGCTGGTAACATGTTCAGACATTATCAGGATATTTCAAACAGTCTGTTGTCCTTAAAACTAAATTAAAAGACCATAGCTATAAAATTTATATATATACATACATACATATAAATGATATCTTGAGACTGAAAAAAAGAATCATTTGGGACTGAAAGATTGCCTTACTATAAAATACTGTCCCCAAACTAGCTGAAACTCTTTTCTCTTTGGAGCTCTTTCTTTCCGTTTTGCAATTCTTTCCCTTTGTCTTCCTCTTAGCTAAGCTCCCTTTGTCCAAAACTCCTCCAAAATTCCTTGGCTATTCTGACATACTATTTAAGAAAACACTTGAAAGCCAGAAAATATGAAATTCCCTTGTAAAGGACTTCCTCCCTATACTAAAATAAATCGTGGCATTTTTGTATTCAAGGATAAAAAATTGAGACCAAGAAAAAACTGTACAAAACCTTTAGAATAAATAAATTATCTTTTGGGCCTCCTCACATAATTCAGTCACATTTTTACACTTAACTATTCTTCATCCAATTCAGTATATTGGTTACTGACTAAAAATGCTATACTTCAAATCTGGTTCACAGCCCTGATAATATTGCCCAATTAAAAAAATCTTAAAGTTTGGCCTTATTGCATTTTGTCAGGAAAAACATTTGAATCCAAATGTCTGTTATAAACTGGAGAGTTTATTTTATTAAATTCTGACAAGCCATGTGATATTGTGTACTGGATAAGACATTAACCAAAAGACTTCCTCAGACCCTATTTCTTTTCCAGGTACTGTTAACCAACTCTCACATTGTCAAGTCACAGATTGTTGACTCTTGGATATAAATATTCCACCTATAGAAGATGTCAACCGTTAATGAATTTTGGACATCAACACCAGTATCTTACACCAAACTCAAGTTGATCAAAGTCCTATCACTGGGCCAAGAAGATGGCACCTGAAGTTGACACCAATCCATCAGACCAGGCCTGTAAAAAGACCTTTTTTTTGTTTTAGGTTTAAGATTAATGTGCATTTTCAGTTCTCATCTTTACCTCATTATTGCCTTGGTTGTCATAGCACTAGGGATCCTTTGTATTCTAGATGCTCTACGTCATGTTAGGTTAGACCCCTGTATTCCCATATGTAGAAAACTCTAGGCTGTGCAAAGCTGTAAGTACTCATCCTGATTGCAATTTTTCTCCTCTTACTCACTCTCCTCCTGCGTTGGCTTCTTTCTTTATTCTGCCTTTCACTTTTTAATCGTTTTATTTATGTTGAGTCTAAATATTTGGCTCTATTTAAAATGGATTCTTGTTTGTTAAACCAGGTGCCTTAGCCAGGTCCCAACTCAAATTATCATAGCTCAACCCCTCCGAGTTTTGTCCAAAGTTTCTGATGTCTCCACCAAACTCTAATAAGAAATGCTCTTAGGCATTTGACAAGTACCTGTTCACCTTTTCTACCTTGTCTAGCCCAGGTTGTTAAAAAGTGTAAGTATCAGCCACATAAGTTCCACTGAGAGACTAGATGAACCCAGGGTAAGCAGCCACACCAGTCCTGACAATGGTGAGGAACAGAACGCAATATCATACATTGGTAATTAATGCTGTCTATTGCAGGTTTTGCACAAAAGAGAGAAATGAGAAGTGAAACAGTCAGTAAGACCACATGCTTTTCAGACAAGATGAACTCCCTGTGCCTAATACAGATGCTTAAATTTAGATAACAGAACCAAGCAGCTATGGTAGGGTAAGAAAAAAGTGATGATGTCCTCTTTGTTCCTAGAAAAGGCAGCTGTTGGTAAACATCCTGCTTCATGTCCTTGAGCCAGAACAGTTCCTATGACTGGAGAAAAGAATAGCTGAAGTTAGAGACATCCGTTCACTGGCCATTTGGAAAAAACGTCTAGCTGACAGAGACTTCTGGTTTTGAACTTGGGAAGTCATCCAATTATGGGTCAGCTATCTTGATCAATCAGAATTGAACAAGCTTGACTCTTTTGTTTGCATAAACGAATCTGATTGGGAACCTGGACCAGAATGTTCCTTACTTAGGCCAAACATTTCCTTTGTTCTTTAGAGAGCACTTTCACTTGTACTGAAGGCTGTGCCTCCCTGATGTGCAGATATATATATTTTTAAATGTAAATAAAGCTCTCCCTTTTTCCTCTGCAGATCACATGGTCTTTTGTTAACAGGACATAGAGGTAAGCTGCGAGACAGGCAATATTGTATCAAAGATAAGTATAACAGGATTTGAAGCCACTTTTTGTGAAGCATTTAGTGTGCCCTCTGGATCTGTTCAGGCCCACATATATCATTTTCATAGAACAATAGATTGTTACTGCATAGCCCTGACCTTAAGGCTTGATTGTTCTGACAACACCAAGCTTCTGATAGACAATTTTAATTACACAGTCACTTATCTCCCATGGTCAGGCATTTAGTATCTACTAGGTTTTAGTATCAAGCTAGCAGTTGCTTTTCTAATCATGAGTCAGTTTCAGCTACAGAAAGCATGGCATTTTTCCAGAACCCAGAATTCTCCTTTGGGGCTTCCCAGAAACATAATATTTATATTTAGTTCAATGGATATCTCCACCACCACTGGATTTAATAGTTCATATTGCCCTAGTGGCAGGCTAGACTAACCAAAGTCTAGGCCTGTGGCAGAGACCTCTTTTATTCTGTTCTCTTTTAAAAGCTGGCAGTTTTTAGAGTCATCATTAGACAATTGGTTAGAAAAGTATTTCCAAATGTGGTATATATTCTCTCCTAAATGCAGAAAAAAAAGAAACAGTGAGTGCTGTGCCACCATTTTAGTGGTGGAAAAATTAGGCACTATAATTATTCTCTACCTTATTAGAATGTCTCATCATGTTCTAAATTTTAATCCTAAAATCTACAATGATGTGGCATACACGTAAAATTTATACTTTTTCTCTCATTTTCTCTTATGCATGTGTCAAGGGCATTTCAGGATTGCTTGGGGCTCCCTGCTTAGCAGGTCCAATTAGCATGATGTCTTCAGTGTAGTGGGCCGCCTGAAGATGCTGTGAAATATTAAGGGGATCAGGAATTCTTGAGCCTGCATTATGATAACATGAATGTTGACACAGCTCTGTGGCAAATTGTGAATATCAATTGCTGTCATACCCAAGTGAATGTGAGCGGGTTTTGATCACCTTTCCTGATCAAGATTTAAGAGAACTGCATGTATCAAGTTCCAGAAACTGTTGATCTGCTCTAGTTGAAACACTAGGTCTAGCCTAACAGCTTGTTTTGAGGCTTCTATTTTGTTCATTTAACATTAGACCACTGTCACCTACCTTATTCTGTCTGTATGTTGAGTAATTTTGGATGGTATCCTGGACATGTATATGTAAAATTGTGGAAACTCTGAACCATATATGTTCATGCAATTAGTGTTATTTTTATTTATTTTAGCAGGTACTTTTCTTCACTGTGTTTAAACTGAAAACTCATTTGAGGCGGCAACTCTGCTCCAGTTCAAAACTTTTTTTTTCCTTTCCAGCTGAGTTGCTTTGTGTCTATTCTGCATATTCATAATTTGAGAGTCTGTCAGGATGTGGAATGACAGAGATGAAAAATGCCCTTTCAGCCTTTATTCTCTGAAACATCTCAATAATTTTCCAGCATTTGTGGTGAACTGGCTATAGTTTTCTGATTCTCCAGTCCAGGATATCAGTTGGTTTTTTTCACCTTTATATTGAGGCCATGGTGCTTGCTATCTAAATGTCGCTTAACCCCAGACTAAGAGCTGTGCAGTCAGGGACATATTTGGAGAGCTCTGTGTTTAGCTTCCTGCACTTCACCACATTTGGCCTGCTTTTGTCTGTTATCTAGCATAATCAGTATAGCAGCTTCTATCTCAGTTAAGATCATTTCTAGTTTAGTATTTTGAGTCTTTTCTGCATATGCAGAGTTCTGGAGTCTATCAAAAAGTAAGTAGAAAGTGTTGATCCCTTCTTTTTTTAAATACAGTCACTGTATATAGAATTGTGGATTGGCAGTTTTTCTTTTATCAGTATTTGAAAGATAAAGAGAAAGTTTTAACTGCTTTGAAATCTCAACAGGAGTCTTACCTGAACCCACGTGCAACTCTGGAGCTCAGAGGGCCCTTTAGAATTATTCTATTTGAGGCAAGCAGACCAGATTTTCTATCCACTTATCCTCTTCAGTCTAGCATAGCCTTCTGGAAGCCTGGGCTCACCTTCCTGGATTCTCATTAACAGTTTCTTTATTGCTCTCCTCATTAATAGGTGCCTTCTACTCTTTTGGCTCTAGACAATGATTTTTTGTCTCTTTATTAGGAGCCTGTCTCTCTCTTTCCATATGATTTATTAGGACCAATACAATTGAAAAATTTACATAACATCACTTTCTTAGTAGCCAAATTGTCAACAATCTCAAATGTTAAAACATAACTAGGAAACTAGAAGTAGGAAAGACAAGTAAACAGTTTTAAGAAAAATGTTCTCCTTGTCAAAACTCCAAACTACTTAAACTTACTTAGAGTATTTTTTTTTCTATCTGGTTTTGTGTGCCCATTTTGTATCAGCACATTTCAAATAGAATTCTCAATTGACTGAGGATGAATGTAGAGACACAACAGGACAAGTAATAAATATTAAAAAAAAAAACTATAAGAAGGTAAGATAATTGACCAAGAAAAATGCAAGAATCATAAATAGCACAAACGTGAAGAATTCTGTATACTTTAAACATAGTGTTATAGCTCTCTTTTATGACACGATACAGCCAATGGCATTTTTAATAATGGAGATGAAATATCAGGAGAAAGTTAAAATCCCTTTAATATCCACTTTCTGATTTTCCTAATCAGTTTTTTAAAATTTCACTCCTTTGCTTTAAAATTACAGATGTATTATTTTAGATGCCTTGGCATGAAGAAGATTTGCAAATATCTTTCTAATAAATCTACTTTCTACCATGTTAACCAGTTTGGTTCCAGTTGCTTACAACTAAAATAATGTTAATTACTATATGATAGAATAATTAAAATAGATACTGGAAGCAAAAGTGAACTTAAAAATGTGAAGAAACTCAAAGACCTAAACTACCAGGGATATTTAAAAAAAAAAAAGTACACCTATAAAGAAGAAAGGTGACAGAGAATATAGTGATTCACCATAACAGTGACAATCAATCCTATAGATGCTATAGTTAATTAAATAAGAAATAGTTATCAATGTTAAATATAAATAATGATTTTAGAGTAGAGCATGAGTTGAGTATACAGAGTGAATAAATAATGTTAAGAGAAAAATAGTGAAATAATCCAAATAAACACATCAATTACAGACAATAAATTACTTGAGAGGATAAAGATAATAGAAGGTTATAGAAAGGAAAATTAGTCACATAAAAACCAGAAAAGAAGCCTGCCACTGTGTCTGCTTCTAGTGAGGGCTTCAGGTTGCTTCTACTCACAGTAGATAGTGAAGGGTAATAGGCATGTGCAGAAGACATGTGGTGAGAGAAGGTGGAGGTGCCAGGTTCTTTTTAGTAACTGGTTCTTACGTGAACTAACAGAGCAAGAACTCACTTACTACCAAGAGAGTGGCACCTAACTATTCATGAGGGATTTCCCCCATTACACAAACACCTCATCTGGTTTCACTTTCAAAACTGGGGAATAAATTTCAACATGAGGTAGTGATAATGAAAATACTGAAATTCTGCTGTTTCTTGAAACCATACTGCTTTGCTTTATTTTGTTGTCTTCTTTTTTTGTTTAAGTTGTTAGGATTTAGAAGTGAAGTTGATTGCTTCAACGTAGTCAGAAAACTTTATAAGATGGACAAAAAGATATATTATGCAACACAAGTTTTAAATTTTCTCTGATCAGCTCAAGTGTCCTCACTGCACACCACTGACTGTGTCTAGAGTATCTCGTCATTGACTTGATTGCTTACAGCAAAATAAGTGGAGTATTAGGTTATTTGTGAGTAAGAAATGTTCATTGATGTGTTTTGTTTTCCCAGTTGCCCCAAAGGAAATGCTTGGTAAGGCAATAAAAAAATAGAAAATATTTGATTTGGGTTAGAAAGTAAGAATATATAATATACAATCAAAATGTCATTATCTATTACAAAATCTTGTATAATGCCACTAAATGCATATAAAATTAGACTAATTTTATTTATGGAGTTAGTGAAGTACTTGATGATAGATGAAGGGTTCTGATTCTTAAAGTTATAAGTTGATTCAACTCCACTACATGTATGCTTAATACTTTGCAACTTACAATGCACTTATACCTATGCTGTAGTTAACATCATAGCACCAAGCCATGAATAGAGCAGTTTTTGTTATAGTCCTAATTTATAGCAGACAAAAGTATGTAAGTTAAATATCTTGATGAATGACAGGCAACTAGCAGGTGACAACAACTGCAGGACTCCAAGTCCTATGCTTTCTATTCAAGTAATGTTTCCAGCATATCTCCCTTTCACCATATCTTAGTACTTCTAGGTACATATGAAATAAAATGCGAAACAAAGCACCAAGAGTATTTAAAACTAAGAAGCTAATTTGTAAAATATGCAACTGCAGTATTCACAAAGAACACTCAAATGCTAATCATATTGATTAGTTTAAGTCCTTTTAAGTATCAGGACTCCAGCTTATTCCATTTAACAAAGGAAATAATGCCATGCATAGTAAAAATACAGTTTATATTTCAGAACTGATATATAACTTTGGAATATGCCTTTCTGATTCACATCTGAGTAAGATAGCTTTAATTATCTCATATTCTAGATTGTTTTGAGGGCATTTGGCACTTTCACGTAGATATCCGAAATCATCTCCTCTGTACAGAGGGATTACAAAGAGTAAGTCAATTTTGCCATGGGCTCCACAGAGCCCATTAAATATAGCCGTTAAATTTGATTACTTAATTCCATGCAAAGTTGTATCCATTCTCAATCTTTACATTCTGAGAAAATAAAGGTCATTTCTTTCAAAATTAAAAAAAAAATTGATTTCAAATTGGCTAAAATTGAATCTCTTGAAGTTAATTAGATAAATTGGCATCTGGATCAGTTATGAATGTTTCTGGTAAGTCAAACGGTTATTACAGCAAGGAAAATATCAAGATTGTGCAGCCAGAAAATCAAGAGTTGCTGTATATGCAGAACTAGTAAAACCTGTGGCTCAATAACATCAGAGTTTCCATTTTTTTTTAAAATGCTTTTTGAGATGAAGTCTTACTCTGTCACCCAGGCTGAAGTGCATATCTTGACCTCCCAGGCAAAATGATCCTCCTACCTCAGACTCCCAAGTAACACAAGCACATGCTACCACACCCACCTAATTTTTGTATTTTTTATAGAGATGGGGTTTCACCATGCTGCCCAGGCTGATCTGGAACTCCTCCACTCAAACAGTCCTACCACCTTAGCCTCTCAATGTACTGGGAACATAGTCATGAGCCTCCACGCCAGGCCTCAAAGTTTCCATTTCTTTCTGGCTTGGCAACCACGTTATTTTATTCTAAGGTTATCTGCCCTCACAGTACTAGATGGCTACCATCTGCAATCTGAGGAAATAAGTCTTCAGTTATACCTAGCCAAGAAAAGAAGACCAAGTCCACAGTTTGTTAAAAGAAGTTCCATTGTTCATTGGTCAGAAAAAGATGTCTATAACCAGTCCGTGAGGGTTTGTCATTCCAGAGAGTCACTCAAAATGTATATACCACCTGTTAAATATGGTTGTGATGAAGCATACAATGAGTTTTAATGTTTCCCAGGAAAATACTGCTCATAAGTATACATATACATATATATGTAATATAGATACAAACACATTATGTATATAAATATATATATACAAACACATATACATTATATATAACATATATATATACAAACACATTTTGTATTTGTGTATTTGTGTTTGTGTGTCTGTGTTTATACACATATTTTTGTCTAATATTATACCATGTATCAAGCATAGTAAAATTCTATGATACCTATGATTTTAGATCTGGTTTGATTATATGTAATAATAGAAATTGCATTAACCTAATTCATGTATATCAATCAGAGCTCTTCTTCATGGAAAAGATTTGTCTATCCAGATGAATGACTTCTGCAAAATAGGGAGGGCTAAGGGATGCTTGCAAGACAAGTAAAATATTCACTATTGCATTTGAGCAGTATGTTAGGAGAATGATTCCTCACATTGCACATTAGATAACCTAAGCAAATCCACTCATTTGTCATACCTAATTTGGTCAATTTTCTTTGCGTTTTACACACAAAGAAATAGTGAATGCTTACACTTTTACAATGAATCAGAGGTGGAAACTTCCTGTGTAGTATATAATCATCATGAAAATGTGGGACTAGGACTGGATCCTCTGGGCTCAGAGCACAGCTCTAGCATTTTTATGTGATGTGACCTGGAGTAAGTTGCATAAATGATTTCTGAATCTCAGTTTCTTTATTTTTCATTTGTAAAACAGCTAATATTAAAACAAAGTTGTGAGGATTTACATCCTAGGGAAGCTGTAAAGTTTATAATAATTAATATACTTCAAACACTCTGAAAAGTGCATGGTACATATTAAAGGTTAAATAAATAGATGCTATTATACCTTATACATTGAAGTTAAATAGCTAACATTGTAAACTCATTACCATGAGGAAAACAAACAAAAAATCTCTACAGATGTACGGAAGGTGTTTAGTCCTCCACTAAAAGAAAAAAAATAAATAAGTTAGCTCAGGTAGTTAATATATTTGTGTGTGTGTGTGTGTGTGTGTGTGTGTGTGTGTGTAATAAAAGTTACCAGGTAATCTGGTAATCTGAGATAGAGTTTTATTTTCTTTTATTTCCTTGAAATATTCAGAATTATCATAGCAAATAATTGATTCTTCCTAACCATGAACATGGAATGTTTCTCCATCTATTTGTGTCCTCTCTTATTTCATTGAGCAGTGGTTTGTTGTTCTCCTTGAACATCTTTCAAAGGTCTACCTCTACAAATAAATTTATAATCCATGGTAATAAATTGTGTTAGAGGGGCAACTTTGGAAGCACAGAGAAGAAAATGGAGGAAATTAAGCAAATCTTAATTTGAGGCAGGTGCTGAAGAATGGAAGTAGAGGCCAGTGAGCAGGATTAATGAGCGATATAATATAAGGAATTGGAAGCATAAAACTAGGAACTTCTGAGTTGTGTAGGGAAACACCTGAACACTAGTAGATCCATGAACTTGACTCAACTTCTAACTTTAACACTTTTTTCAAAAATTAGTTGAATATATGTTTTATAAAATAGAAAATTTTAGTAATGGCTTACATTTGAATAATAATTTGACCAGATACAAAATTATAGATTAATTGCTTTTAGAAAATGGTTTAAACATTTTGCACCACCGTCTGGCATATGTTACCTATGAAAAAAGCAGATCTTGAAAAATCTGGTATTAATTGGATTCATATGGCTGGAATACCACCAGGACAACATTAGAGGCCTGGTAAGTGGGGAATTATGAAGGACAGGAGGAGAATGATCCCTGGTGAGCATTTCCTCAGCCATCTTCCTAGAGAAGACTTTGACAAATATTACAAGGTGTTGCAGAGCAGCTGAAGATGAAACCCTGACTTGAAAAGTTGAGTGATAATAGTAAAACAAGAAGCACATTATTATGGTTTTCTTTGAATTTCAGGATATGTTCATTTCCAAGCTATGCTACCTTTTTTCTCTCTACCTTACCCCTGCTTGTACTTCTCCTTCACAATTAGGAATTAGAATTTTAGAAACAAACACTGTAAATAGAAATGTTTACTTAATATTTTTTTTTCTGTAATGCTTTCAGATTTTTCTAAGGCAAATGAACACAGAGCTAGTTTCTAACTAAAATCAGAGAAAGAAAAAAGAAAATACAGAGAAAGAAAAATATTATGGAATTTAATGCCTAAAAATATTATTTCTCCTTATAAATTGCCTGTATTACAAAGTTTAACACTTTGCTTGGGTTTATAGGCAACAAATACTAGATTTTATTTGGTAAAGGCTGTATATTTAAGAAGGTAACTTTAATCTATAAGAGGGTGACATGAGTTAGCAAAGAACAGTGTCATCAAGTTAAATGGATAATAAAATGTTCACTGGTGAAAATGTTCTATAATTGATTGTGGTAACAGTTGCTAAATTCTGTGAATATAATAAAACCATTGAGTTATACCAAAAATAAAATATATGGTACTACAGATTATAAGTAGTTCCATAAAGATTCAAAAACATGGTTAATAATTTTAATGAATGAATATTAGATGCAGTATATTTAGGGAGAATCATAAAAACTATTTTTTAAATTCATAATTATATGGTTTAATTTGATGCCAGAGGCAGCTGAGACATGTGATAGACAATATTTTTAAAGATGATAAAGTATTAAAGAATATCACTAAAGGATTTTACTCTTAGTATTAGGACAGACTTGGCAGGCAAACACTTGAAAAGAGAAAAGAAAAACTAATCTAAATCTTAAAAGCAAACAATAACAGAACCTACACATTGGTGGGATTATTCTTGAAATAATAGACAGCTATCAATCATGATATGTGGCATGACACTCCTTGTATATTGATTCTACTCTCATTGTTCTGGCTCAGGTATCATGGCACTTGAGATCTATGAATTGATTGAAGAGGAGAAAGAGAGCAGACTGCCTCAAAACATTGACTCACAAAGCCTGACCCTGTGGGAAGCCAACTTTCCTCCCAGTGTCAAAAGGATAATAAGAATGAGACGAGGCAGCAGCCACTCACTTGGTTGCAAGAGGGACAGCAGAACCCTATTATTTTTATAATGGCAATTGTCATTGTAAAGACCACTTTGGGGCTGTGACTCAGAAAGTTAGTCACTTAATCACAAAGTTAGCAACCACTTAGAGAAAAAAACTGCAAGGCAATATTTCCCCGAGAAATAACTTTGCAGGATAATAAGGATCTATCAGTATTGTATAAACTAATCTCAGGATGTTAATAATGTCTAAACCATGAATTCTTATGCATTTCTCATTTTATGATGGAGCACTTACTCAAACATCTGTAATACACAAAGACTACATAATGACCATGAGGCAATATAACTGGTTTCTCTCAACTTTGTTTCTCTGGACAACTGCTACATTTAGTGAATTTTCTCTAGATGATATCGTCTGGTATGCTAATAAAGTATTCTTTTAAACTTCTTATATCAATGCTACTTGCACATATGTGTTTCAGGTCATTCATTTTGTTTCCAATGTAAAAACAGTCACTTATGTGGGAGTAATATTTGGATGGGAAGTAACTTAATTCTTGCCTCAATTTCCTCATCTGTCAAATGGGTCTAATAATGTTGATGGTATTAATTTCATGAATTATGAAGAGATTAAATTTGTTAATAGGAATAAAAACTTAAAACAATGTCCAAGACATACTAACTATTCAATTAATAGATACAATTAAATTCAATATTAAAACTTGTCCAAAACATTTGGGTTTTTACATTTCTAGGAAAAGATTGCATGATCCCAATGTGATTCCTTAAGATCTTTGTGTCACAATCATTCATTTCCATATGTTAATTCATTTAGTATACCAAACATCCATTATAATTCATATTCAAATTTTATTCTCCTCTCTTTCTTTACTTCAGATAATCAAAATTTGAAGATATGATCATGAGAATTTATTGTTATGCAATTGGCAAAAATACTGGTTATTTCTGTGATATACAATGTTTTAAGTAATATATGTGTGTATGTGTATATATATACACATACACACACACACACAAATATAAGGGGGGTTTAGAGTCACTTCTTATCTACAATGTTTCCCATATGATTAACATATCAAATAAGCTTACCTATATTAACATCTCCCTTTTTAAAGACTTCATATGGAATTTTATTTTGGAAAGTTTGTCAAACATCTAAGTGACGATTTTGATAGTACTATTCCTTACAAAAATCTGAAGTTTAGGGAAATAGTTTGGGTTACTGATAAATTTTTAAAATTTATGAGCATATAGATCATACTTGAAGATGAGAAACTTGATGGATAATGAAGGAATAATGACAGGGAAGAAGGTCCAATAACTAATTCCTGAGGCATTTCAAAATCATTATTTTAGACTCTGAGGAGGAACAAGCAAAAATGGCTAAGAAGAATTTTACAGCGAAATAGGAGCAATGCCAAAAGTGTGTGCTACCCAGGAAATAAAATGATAAAAGTTTTTAAGAATCAAAGGAGATTTTAATATTTATGTTAAATAAGGATGGGGTCTGAAAATTGACCACTGGATTTCATAATTTGAAGATCACTCAGAGTGGAGGTAAGAGTGATGTAAATACAAACCTGATTAGAACGGGACCAAAAAAGCATGAAAAGATAGAACATGAACATTGCTGGCAATGACAATTCTTAGGAGAAATTTGAAAGAGAATATAGAATGGGATTTTGGGTCAAAAAAATTTTTGTAAATACAAAATGTACTTTTTCAAGTTTATTTTATGATGGGCTTTATCTGATAGAAATGGAAACTTTAAAATGCATGGAATAATATTTTATGACCCTATCATATAAGAAGATAAGATGAGTTTCAATTAAATGCACTTTGGGTGGCTCTACTGGGTAAAGTTCATGGCTCCATGGCTTTGAGTGGCCCTACTGCTCACAGCACACACAACAGCTCCCTGGGGGGCCCCAAACATAAGGCACTGGGTAAGAGTATCATGGTCTGCCAAACCAGAGAGGAACTAGTTTCCAATCCCTCCATTACACTCTGGGGCACTGGCAAGAATGGCAGCCACAGTGATTGCTGAATTGCCTTCCAGGCTCATTCTTTTCTTGTCTTAAAGAATAGCACATGGCATCTATTGAGATCTTGTTTAGGTCAGTGTTTAGTATACCTACTAATTTCCTTGCCAGATGGTTGTTTGGCCACACCCTTAATATTTTTTATAAACAGCCTTTCTTATTTCTTGCAATATAGATAGGATGAGAGTTTTCTGAGCTTTAAGTTCTTGCTCCTTTTTGCTTAATAATCCATATTCACATACTTTTTCTCTTCTTTCATTTTAATATAAGCATTTTCATATATGCTTAAACAGTATGCATAAAAATCCCTTAACTAAATATCCAATTTCATCACGTAAAATTTGTACCTTTCATAAAACATTAGGGTATGAACTTGACTCAGCCAAGTTCTTTGCCACTGTCTAACAAGGATTGCCTTTTTTCCACTTTCCAAGAACATGTTTCTCATTTGTATTTGGGAGTATCGGTTTGGTCTTTATTGCCCATATTTTTCCCAACATTCTTTACATGATTATTTATGTATTTTCTAAGGAAATGAAAGCTTTTACAACTCTCCCTTTTCTCTCTGAGCTCTCATTAGAAAGAATCACCTAGTTTTCCATACTAGGAAAAACATACATTGCGGTGAATTAAAAGTCCATTCACAGCAATGCAGATTTTTCCTAGTATGGAACCCAAAACTCTTCCAGCCCCTACCTACTAGCCAGTTTATAAGCTGCTTCCATATTTTTAAGTATTTATTACAAAAGTACCTAAGCTTCTTAATACCAATGTTTATCTTAACCTGGATGCTGTAACAAAGTTCAACAGATTGGATAGCTTAAACAACAGAAATTTATTTCTCACAGTTCTGGAAGCTGGAAGTCTGAGATTAGGGTGCCAGTATGGTCTAATTCTGGAGAGCACCCACTTCTGGGTTGCATACTGCTGTCTTCTTGTGTCCTCACATCACAGAATCAGAACCAGAGAGCTCCCTGGTATCCCTTTCAAAAGAACATTAAACCCCTTATGACATCATGACCTAATTACCTCCCAAAGGTCCACCACCTAGTACCATCAGATTGAAGATTAGAATTTCAATATATGATTTTTTTGGGGGGAAAATTAACATTCAGTGTATAAAAAACCAAACATAGATCTTTCCTCTTTCACAGAAATGAACTTAATGTGAATTACAGACCTAAATATGAAACAGAAAACTGAAACACCTTTAGACAATACCATAGATGAAAATGTAGCTGAACTGGGACTTGGTTAAGTGTTTTTAGATACATGATACATTAAAGAGACACAAATAATTTAGATCTCTTAAAATTAAAATTTGATAAGAGCAAGCCACTGTTCAGAAAATCAGAACAGAAGCCAAAATCTGTGGAAAATATTTGCAAGACAAATATCTGAAAAGGTTTTTTTTTTCCAAACTATAGAAAGAACTCTTAAACCTTCAAAATAGGAAAGAAACAACCCCATTCATAAATATGCAAAAGATCTGAACAAGAAATCTCAGCAAAGAAGATATACAGATGGCAAATAAAAATACAGATGCTCAACATCATTTGTCATTAGGAAATTGCAAATTCAAATAATAAGATGTA
The DNA here is from genome assembly GCA_004027715.1 of Plecturocebus donacophilus. Taxonomy (NCBI): domain Eukaryota; kingdom Metazoa; phylum Chordata; class Mammalia; order Primates; family Pitheciidae; genus Plecturocebus; species Plecturocebus donacophilus. Next base: position 11,845 of record PVKP010021371.1, on the reverse strand, counting down.
TCACTATACTTGGATTACAAGGGCTAATATTTAACAGAAAATGGCAATATCAATTGCTTGCCAGGTTGTGAAGCCACAGGAACTCCTTTTTACTGCTAGTGAAATATAAATTGATACAGCCACTTTGATAGGCAGTTTCAAATACTTCTTATAAAATGAAACATATTCTTACCATACATTTCCCCATCACACTCCTAGATATTTATCCAACTGATCTGAAAGATCAGATTTATACAAAAACACACATTCACAAGTTTATAGCAGTTCTATTTATAAACTCCAAAAACTGGAACCCACCAGATGTCTTTCAGTAGGTGAATTAAGGAAGAAGTTGATACATCCATGCAATGAACTGTTATTAGCAACAAAAAGAACTGGAATATCAGGCCATGAAAGAACATGGATGAATCTTAAATGCATATTTCTTAGTGAAAGGATTAGGTTGAAATGGCTACATGCTGTATGATTCCAATAAAAGATAATGTGGGAAACCCAATACTATAGTAACAGAAAATGTCAGTGGTTTGATATAATGCACAGGGATTTTTTTTGATGTGGTTTGATATTATGCACAGGAAATAAATGAAGCAAAAAAACTGTTAGGGCAGTAAAGCTATTTTTTATGATACTGCAATGGTGGATACATGATATTCTGCATTTGGTGAGAGCCATGGAACTTAAGAATACAAAGGGTAGACTTCAATAAATAGACATTGAAAAAATCATTCAGGAGTTGCAGGAATCCCAGGGTGAAGTGAAGAGTGACAAGATAAGCTAACTGTTATAAAAGTATATAAATTAAAAAAAAAAAAAAACCTCAGTAAGGGTGATAAAGGTAAATGTGTAGACATAAGTAACTTTGCAAATGAGCAATCTATAACACTGTCTAAAGGCAAAAGAACCTGTACATAAGCACTGCAAAGTATTTGATAAGTTGTTTCCATTGGAATATGGGCTAGCCATTCTTATTCCACTGTATCATGTATTGAAATTGAACAGTTATGTAAATGGATGTTAAATTGTAGGACCCAGGTTTCTCATTACTAGTGTGGGAGGTACAGAAAAACAATGGAAGGAGCCTAGCACGACCTATATTGTAACGGATTAAAGCTGGAGACAATGGGATCAGTTTAACGTTACAATGTACATAAAATGATTAAATATAGAAATATTTAAAGATATGCGAAAATATACAGGTTAGCATACAGGCATACATTTCCTAACTCTGTCAGCTGAGAGAGCCTAGCAGCACTGAACCTACTTAACAAAGAGCATACTTAGCACCCAGATCTTGAAATCTATCATTCTCCATTAAAAGGAACCAGAGTTCCTGGGAGTAATGGCTGATTCTAGGACTGGGGAAGGAAATATACAGATGAACTTGGGGTATCTTGTATATGTAGAAAATTAAAATGTGCAAAAAAAAAAAAAAACCAAAAAACTGTAACTAGCAAGGAACACAGGAACAAACCAAGGGAGCTCTAAATGAACAATTTGTTAACAACATAAATAATGTTTCATTAGAACCCGAAATATATTGAATATCTATTAATTGCCACAGATAAAAATAAATAATGGAATAAATAAATAAATGTGGGGGAGATATAAGCCTCCCATGAATAAGAATTTCAAATATTTATGTAAATAGCTCTCAACGAGGTAGCAGCCCTTGCTCTCCACTTTTTCAATGTAGATTGTACTTTCTTCCAAAGAGTACAGTACAGAAAGAAAAGGGGGTGTGATATAACTTTGGATTGTACAAACACTACATGAGACAAACACTGATCATCATCAATGACAAGAAACGTGGATGTATGTATTCATGATAGGATGTGATGGAAATGGCAGTTTGCCTCTATGGTTTTCCTCCTCAAAACACATAATCTCAGTTAGATTATGTGAAAAGCATCACACTCTCACAAAAGGATATTCCATAAAATGTCTTCACAGGATTCCTCCAAACTGTCAGGTTCATCAAAAACAGCAAGTTTTGGAAACTGCCAGAAACTATTATTTCACCTCTGCATATTATACATAATAACATTTGTTACTACTGTATCTCATTGTCATCTAAAAATACTTAATGTATAATTTGGGAATTATTTCAATGTGTTACTTTAATTTTTTAAAAAAACTTTTTTTGGCTAGATGATACCTTTTAAATCACCTACATAGAATAGTTATCCTATAAATTTGCAAATTAAGCATTTTAGAATACAGAATTTTAAGGGAGGGTATCTGGTATTACTGGATGAATCAAAGACACTGTTGGCAGAAATTTAACATCCAAGACATTATATTATTTAACAGTACTGAGTTGATTAAGCTCCATCAATTAACTTTACTATCATTATTCTCCCAATAAATATGGATGAAGGGATTATATACTACACTTGGTGAGCTTTACATTTCCAAATGGCTATAGCGTCTATGACTCTATGGGTCCTTTAATGGTGAAGGAAACCCTTTGCTTGAACAATGTATCAATTAATGATACTTTCAGTTGTAAATGGCTGAAAAACCAAGAGGCTTTATCAATCAGAGGCTCACAAATAACAAGGCAAATGTTGGTAGGAGCTCTGTTGGCAAGGGTTTTCATTCTTCATTGGCACAAGATCACTTACTTAACTCCAAGGCAAGAAATGGAGATTTACCAGAAAGAGGAATACAAAATATTTCCCTAGAGTTCCTTAGTGTACTTACACTTAGCACGTCATTGGTACGACTGGTATAAATTTAGTTCTAATTACAAAGAACATGGCTAAAATGATTATTACTGCATGTATATTGGAGGTAGAGAAAGTAGAATTTTTACTGAATTAATTAATCAGCAATATCTTCAAAGGCATAAAAGAAGTAAACTGTAATTTCATAAAAATATGTATGTCCTCTGTCAACATAGTGTTCATATTTAGTATAAATATTTAAAACAAATGTAGCTTATGTTTGAATCTAAGTATATTTATAATGCTATTTGTTTAATATTATTAATAATCCATTGGCAGCTACATGTATTAATGTTATATGTAAATTTTTGTTGTAAGTAAACACAAGGTACATTTTTATATTTAGGTTAAAATTATTTATTAATGAGTCAAAAGAGTTTATAATAATATTACCACTATTACTCTTTTCTGTGGTACCTTTTCTTGGCAAATGCAATGTTTCTATTTGTGCATGAGTCTCTGAATATGTATGGATTTATTTACATAATCTTAATTCCTGTAACAACCCTCAAAGAAATACCATTGTCTATATTTTATACATAATAGAAGTAAGATTTTAAAATAACTAAGTGTCATCTGTCTCATAGTTAAAACTGGAATAACTATTCATTCTAGGCCTATCTAACTCACAGGCCACAAAACAGAATACAGACACAAAGATCTCCAGATATAGAGACTGGGAGAAATTTTGTCCTCTCTTCTAAGGACTCATTTTATATTTTGTGTCGGTTATTCCTGTGAAAATCGTTTTGAGTCATGTGCACAAAGTTTACCAAAAAAAGAAAAAACAAACAAAAACAAGAAAGACAACAATAAAATACATGTTTGACAATAATGGGAGTAAATTCATCAAAGAAAAAAATAAATTACCTCTTCCTATGAAATGCATTCTTTCAGAAAAAGTAATAGTTACTATTGCTTTATCCAGTTTAATATAAATCATATCAATAAATGGAAAAAGCATTACAGAAAATGATTATTTCTTGTTGTGCTTGAAGGTTAAATGTTGTCAACAATTCTCTTTTTTATTTTTCAAAATCTTGTTATTTGTTGGCATTTAAAAAATTTTAAAAAGTAAAGTACAGAGTTTTACTTACTTCCAGTTTATAATAAATAATTTAGAATGATTCTGTAGAGTGTATACTGTTAAAAACATACTAATCCAGAGGTAAACTCTCAACCCATGGAGTTGTGGATGCATTATAGTGGGTTTCATTTTAATAAAAGTAGTAGTATGGGCCAGATGCTATAAGGCAGAAAACCTTGCCAAAAACCGACGAAGGAGAGAATGTATGTAATGATTTCACTTGACAAGTCATGTTTGAGCATCTGAAAATTGTAAAAGGAAAAGAAAACACAGAATAGACCCTGTAATGGCAAAATTCCAAGAATTCATGTTGAATTTAATGGATTGGAAAGTACTATAAATAAATCATGACTCAATATTGAGCAAAGATCTCTTCCTGGGAACTAAACAATGCATACAGATAAATATCTGAAAGAGCCCAAGTGATTATGCCTCTATAAATAGAATTTATTCAAAAAGAGGCTATATCCAAAGTACATGTACAATAAAGGAGAATAAATTGCTTTTTGCTTTTGTAAACCTCTTTAAGCTCATTCCCAATTATTTTCTATTTCCTTAAAGAAGTCACATCTACATATAAGAAAAGCTTCTTATATATGATCAATACATTCTTACTGATACATAATAATTTTACATATTTACAGAATACATGTGATATTTTGATACATATATACAATGTGTAATAAGCAAATCAGAGTATTTAATATATCCATCATGTGAAATATTTATCATTTCTTAGTATTGGGAACATTTCTAATATTCTCTTCTATATTATGATGTACACTATAAATTATTAGTAACTGTATTCACCCTACTATGCTATTGAACACTAGAACTTACACCTTTTATCTAACTGCATGTTTGTACCCATTACATTCCAGTCTCACCCTTCCAAGTCTCTGGTAACCATCTTTATACTCTTTACCTCCATGAGATCACTTTTTTTTTCTTTTTAGCCTCCAAATATGAGTGAGAAAATGCAATATTTGTCTTTCTGTGCCTGGCTTATTTCACTTAACATAATGACTTCCAGTTCCATGCAAGTTACTGAAAATACAGCACTGTTTTCTTTTTTAGGACTTAGTAGTATTCTGCTGTGTGTATTTACCACATTCTCTATCCGTTCATCTAGTGATGCATACTTAGTTTGGCTTCTATCTTGGTTACTGTGAATAGTAATGCAATAAAATATGGGAGTGCAGATGTCGCCTCAGCATGCTGATTTCCTGTCTTTTGGATATATATTCAGTAGTACAATTGCTGGATCGTGTGGTAGTTTTATTTATAGTTTGTGAGAAACCTCCGTACTGTTTTCCATATTAGTTACACTGATTTACATTCCCACCAATAATGTAGGAATAAAAGAGATCCCGTTTCTCCACATCCCCTTCAGCATTTGCTATTTTTTAGGTTTCTTATACAGTCATTCTAATTTCAGTAAAATGATATCTTATTATGGTTTTGGGTTGCATTTTTCTGATGATTAGCAATGTTGAACATTTTTTCATATACCTGTTGGTCATTTATATGTCTTCTTTTGAGAGATATCTATTTAAATCCTTTGTCCACTTTTTAATGTCATTATTTGAGCATCGATGTTCATCAAGATTATTAGCCTGAAATTTTCTGTTTTTGTTATGTCTCTCTGCCAGATTTTGCTATTAGGATGATGCTGGCCTCATAAAATGAGTTAGGGAAGAGGCCCTCTCCCTGTTGTTTGGAATAGTTTCAGAAGGAATGGTACCAGCTCCTCTTTGTACCTCCAGTAGAATTCTGCTGTGAATCCATCTGGTCCTGGGCATTTTTTGGTTGGTAGGCTATTAATTATTGCCTCAATTTTAGAACTTGTTATTGTTCTATTCAGGGATTCAACTTCTTCCTGGTTTAAACTTGTGAGGGTGTATGTCTCCAGGAATTTATCCATTTCTTCTAAGTTTTCTATATTATTTGTGCCATAGTAGTGGTTTGCTATATTCATCATCCCATCATCTACATTAGGTATTTCTCCAAATGCTATCCCTCCCCAATCCCACCACCCCCTGCTGTTTCTCCTATAGCCGCCCACCCCACAGTGTGTGAAGTTCCCCTCCCTGTGTTTATGTGTTCTCATTGTTCAACACCCATTTATGAGTGAGAACATGAGGTGTTTAGTTTTCTGTTCCTGTGTTAGTTTGCAGAGAATGATGGTTTCCAGCTTCATCCATATCCCTGCAAAGGACATGAACTCATCTTTTTTAATGGCTGCATAGTATTCTATGGTGAATATGTGCCACATTTTCTTTATCCAATCTATCATTGATGGGCATTTGGGTTGGTTCCAAGTCTTTACTATTGTGAACAGTACTGAAATAAACATATGCATGCTTGTGTCTTTATAATAGAATGATTTATAATCCTTTGGGTATATACCCCAGGAATGGGATTGCTGGATCAAATGGTATTTCTATTTCTAGATCCTTGAGAAATTACCACACGGTCTTCCACAATGGTTGAATTAATTTACACTCCCACCAACAGTGTTCCTATTTCTCCACATCCTTTCCAGCCTCTGTTGTCTCCTGATTTTATAAGGATTGCCATTCTAACTGGCATGAGGTAGTATCTCAATGTGGTTTCTAGTTGTGTTTCTCTAATGACCAATGATGATGAACTTTTTTTCTGGCTGCGTAAATGTCTTCTTTTTAAAAGTGTTTCTTCATATCCTTTGCCAACTTTTTGATGGGGTTGTTTATTTTTCTCGTAAATTTGTTTTAGTTCTTCATAGATTCTGCCCTTTGTCAGATGAGTAGAATGCAAAAATTTTTTCCCATTCTTTTGGTTGCTGGTTCACTCTATTGATAGTTTATTTTGCTGTGCAGAGTATTGGTGGAGAACATGAATGAAGCTAAAATGCTCTTGAGACCAAACCACCTTGGCATGTCATGTAGTGAGAAATAACGGTTGAGCAAGTATCAACTAAAACACTTCACTACTGGAACATTTAAATTGTAACTTGAGATGTAGCCTTACTGGATAATAGACTCTAAGAAAGGAAGAGAAAAAACTACCACTTAGACAAATATAAAAGAAAGTACCTTACAAAAAAAAGGATATACCATAGCCTTCTGAAAATAGGGTATCACAAAGAAGAAATGTACATACATCTAAAAAGACTTCAGATGAACACAAGAATTATCTAGTCAGGAAGGTTGAATAAAATAAACAAATATTTTCAACTGAGCTAGAACTCACGGAGTAGAGAATAATCTCTTCTTAAAACTATACATCCAGCCAAGAAGACAAGGTATAAGAATTATCATTGATTACTGTTTTTATTTAGGTTTACTAATGAGCCAAGGTGTAAGTGAGAAACAGTGGAAGAAAAAAGATTACAGATAAATTCGGTGATTACCTGACTTTTTAAATACAAAGATAAAATAATAAATTATTAATTCAAAAGTGGTATTAAGAAAAGTATTTGTCAGATGTGGTGACTCACTCCTGTAATCTCATTACTTTAGGAAGCCGAGGTGGGTGGATCCCTTGAGCCCAGGAGTTCAAGATGATCATATGCAATATGGCAGAACCCTGCCTCTACTAAAAAATACAAAAAATTAGCCAGGTGTGGTGGTGCACACCTGTAGTCCCAGCTACTCCGGAGGATGAGGAAGGAGGATCACCTGAGCCTAGGAGGTCAAGGCTGCAGTGAGCTGTGATTGTATGACTGCACTTCAGCCTGGGTGACAGAGTGTGACTCTGTCTCAAAAAAAAAAAAAAGAAAAGAAAAGAAAAGAAAGGTATTTGTTAGATTGATGAGCAAACTTTGCTCACAACATTCAAAGAAATAAGTACAATCAGGGAAAGGATGAAAAGACAAAACAAAATAAACATAGATCATAGAGGAAAAAAGTAGAATAAAAGGGAAAATAGCTTGTAGAAATAAAAAGCATGAGATTATAAATGTTTTTGAATGATAAATGAAGATAACTTCTAGGTAACAATGAAGAAAACAGAAAATACTCAACAAGGAATGTTTAGTGATTGAGATAAACATAGAATAATTGACACAGCTGAAAGAGTAATGATTATAAATCAAAGTAAATTAAGGGAACTTAGAAAATGCAAGAATCACATAAAGCCTTCATCAATTATATTATCTTGTTTCAGCAATAAAGGAAGATTTTCTCAGAACCTAGAATTAGGACCCTATACAGGGCTACTGTATAGTGTGACTGGTTAGAGACAATCGTATTTATCCCTGTTTTCCCAAAGACATTTTAATAGCTCCCCTTTCCTATTTATTTTGGAAAAAAAAGTTTGGATGATAAATTTGATTGTTTCCCTATCCTAAAGGGCACTGGAAAATAGTTATCCTCCTAGAAAGAAGTAACAGGGATTGCCAGATCATCTACACAGGCTCTCATATTATTGCAAACATAAAAATTACTTGCTTTTACTTATTAGAGAATGTAATAAGTAGTATGGAGTAGCAAACAGTGAATGAATTTCATTATTCAGTTTTCCAAAAGGTATTCATTTTATTAAAGTTATTTTCTTCTCTCTCCATCATTAAACATTTGCTGTTTTTGAGATGAATAAATAACTTTTGTTGCTTTTTGACATGATCTCACTCTGTCGCCCAGGCTGGAGTACAGTGGTACAATCAGGGCTCACTGCAGCCTCAGCCTCCTAGGCTGAGGTGATCCTCCCACCTCAGCCCCTCAAGTAGTTGGGACTACAGGCACACACCACCACGCCCTGCTTTTTTTTTTTTTTTTTTTTTTTTTTTTTTTTTTTTTTTTTTTTTTTTTTTTTTTTTTTTTTTTTGTATTTTTTTAATAAGGATGCCTTGTTGCCCAGGCTGGTCTCAAATTCCTTGGTTCAAGCAATCCTCCCATCTCAGCCTCCCAAAGTGCTTGGATTACAGACAATAACTAATATTGATTAGTTAAATTAATCAAACTCTGGGACACTATTACATATCATTCAGTCATTCTAACTTGGATGCTGAATGCAGTAACTTCAGAGCTTCCTTTACTTCTAAAGTAAGTTTAGGTTCTAGGGAGAGTGTACATATATTCTCCACAGGACTGGGTGTTTTTGAAATTGTAGTAATAGGAAAAGTACATCTATGGAATTGAGTTGCTAAAACATGTGACTGTGTTCAGCACTGGTGTTTCATGTGATGTGCATAATTTCTTTACCAATTCTTGTGGTGGAAACGAAGGAGACTCAATCACTTTCTCCAGTGTCTATCCACCAGGAAATGTATTGATCATGTTGAATACATGATCTAACACTCTTAGATAAAGTCATTATTTCTGGCTTGTTGTTTCTTTGGCCAAGGTATTGGTCAGAGTTCTGCAGAGAAATGGAACCAATAAAATGCACAGATGAATATATACAAAGCCATTTATTATAAAAATTGGCTGATGAGATTATGGAGACCCAGAATTCCCACAATCTTTCATGATATAATCAAGTTTAACTCCAAAGACAGTGGTAGAATTTAGTCAAAGTCTGAAGGCCTAGAACCAAAGGACTCACATTCAAGGGCAGGAGAATGAATGTCCTATCCCAAGAAGAGAAAGGAAATTTATCCTTCTTCAGCCTTTTTAAAATCTATTCTGACCTTGAATTTTATGATGCCCACCAACATTGGAAAGGGCAGTCTTTACTTTGCTTACAATTTAAAATGATAATCTCATCCAGAAACATATTCATAAATGCACAGAAAATAATGTTTTACCAGATTTCTGGGCATCCTTTAGATCTGTCAAGCTCACATATAAAATTAACCACCACAGCAACTGTGTTATCACTTTATATGAAGTTATTTTCCTACAATGAGGAAAGTTGTCCTCAATAGGATTCTGACCACAGAAGAGAGTAAAGCCAAAAATATCCAAGGGATTTGGAATCTTCCTTCCTTCCTTCCCTCCCTCTCTCCCTCTCTCTCTCATTCTCTTGTCGTTCTTTCTTTTTGACAGGGTCTTGCTCCATCGCCCAGGATGGAGTTCAGTGATGTGATCTCAGCTCACTGCAACCTCTGCCTCTGGGGTTCAAGTGGTTATCGGGCCTCAGCCTCCTGAGTAGCTAGGACTACAGGCATGCGCCACAACGCCCCACTGATTTTTGTATTTTTGATAGAGATGGGATTTTACCAGGTTGGTCAGGCTGGTCTTCAATTCCTCACCTCAAGTGATTCACCCATCTCAGCCTCCCAAAGTGCTGAAATTACAGGTCTGAGCCCCCACGCCCAGCCTGAATTATTCTCAAAATAAATGTGAAGATCATCTTGCCTTAAGTCTGTTTTTCTCATTTTTTTCTCATTTTCTCATTTCTCTTTTTGCTCATTTCCCAAATTTGAAAAAAAAAAGAACAATTTAGTAGATTTTCTGCTACTTTCAAGTATGAGCATCCTAAAAGATATACTGAAAATGCCGTTGAATATCATCTGCATTTTTTTAGAGTGGAGCTGAAGATTTTGGAAATATTGTTAGCTAGTCAGAGAAAACCATAACACGTCTGCATATGTACCTCTTGAGCTCAAAGTTGAAAAAAAATATTCTGAACAATTTTGTAATAAAGTTGTTTTAATTTACCACTATTACTTTAATCAATTCCTTTTTTTTTTGCTTTTTAATATTTTGAATCTATATTTGCACATACCCAAAGATTCACGTTTTATGTTTTCTTAACAAGTGTTCTCTTTCTGCTAAATATGAGCCATTTGATCATCTGTTTGTATGTGCATGTGTGTGAGCATGTGCTAACATATTTTTAATTTAATTATAAAACACTTAGAGACCTATTAGCTTTCATTTTATTAATATTCACTAGGGATTTCTTCTTTGTACACTTATTGTATAATCTAATGAAATCGTGTTTGTTTCTTAAAAACAGCAGATACATTTTGAAATTGAGATCTAACCTACATAAAATAAAATGCAATCATTTTAAGTTCAATGCATTATTAAAAATATCATACCTTATAATTCCTTCCAGAGTTAAGCATAGAAAATTGCATTACACTAAGTACCCCCTTGTTTTTCTTACAATGATAGCACAAATTTACTTATTTTCTTTCAGTGGATAGAGATTATTTCTTTCTGTTCAAAACTTTATTAATCAAAATTATGCAGTGTGTATATTCTTCATTCAGTCTAATATTTTGAGATTCATTTCTACTATAACACATCAGTAATTCACTGTTTTTATTGCTCAATAATATTTCATTGTCTGGCTATCCCATATTTTTAAAATTTATTCACCTGCGATGAACATTTGAGTTGCTTCTTGTTTGCAGCCATTATAAACAAAGCGGCTATAAACATTTATAAAAATGTTTTTCAGTAGACATATATTTTTGATTCTTTTATATAAATGTTAAGGAATGAAATCACTGAGACATATTGTAAATATATATTTATCTTTAAAAGAACGTATTTTCAAAGTAGTTATATCCCTATGATCAGACTGAATACAGTTGCTATAGATCTTTTTCAACATTTAGAGTTGAATTGGAATTTTAAATTTAGTCATTCTAGTGAGTGTTAAATGGTATCTCACAGATTTTTAAAAATTTTATTTTCCATATATAATGTGCTTACTATCCACTTGTATATTGTTTTTTTGAAGTGATTTCTGAAATTTCTTGCCCATATTACGTTGTTCCTTCACTTAATACTGACTTGTGAGAGTTCGTTATATAATAAAATGTGAACAGACATGTTACGCTGCACATATTGCAAATACTTTCTCCTTATTGTGACATTGTTTTTAAAATTGATTTAATACTATCTTAGAAAAAGCAATAATTTTAACATCGCTGAAGTCAATTTTATAATTTTATGATAAATGATGGTGATGTCCTATCCCAGTAATCTTTGCCCTCTGCAAGTTCATGAAGATTTCCCTTATGTGTTCTTGGAAGAGTGAATAAAATTATTTTGCATATTACTATTATTTAATTTGAGTAAGTTATTATGTATTGTGTAAGTATAGTTTGAGATTCTTTATATATATATATATATATATATATATATATATA
>PVKP010021370.1:0-39218 GCA_004027715.1 Plecturocebus donacophilus | reverse complement strand
CAATTCGAGTCCCAGTAAGAACTACCCACTTTCCCTTCTGCTTGATCCTGAGGCTCTTTGAAGAACTAGTAAATGTTTTGATTTTCTTGATCCAGTGAAGACTTTCAGAGTTTCTGGCCATAATCCCTGGACCCCTTTTCTTGTGCTGGCTGAAAACATTGAGCTATGGAATTCTATTCTAGTACAGGGAGCTCAAAGTCATATTTCAAGTAGTGTGTGTGGATATGTGTCCTGATTGTAGGGGAAGTGCAAACCCAGACACCCAGGGCAGGTATCAGAGTGGCTTGGAACATTTTTTTGTGCTACTTTTTCAGCATAGCTTCTCCTTCCCAAGTATGTGTGTACAGCATCTGGCCCTTGCTTTCCTAACCGTCCTTCCAACCTAGTGTTTGTTGGCTTTTCCTTGGGAAGCACAATTTATTTCAATTCTGAAGAAAATCAAGAATAATTTCCTGGCGGTTGAGGGCTGGCAAATAATGTAGTTTTTGAGTATCTACTTCACAGCACATTTCTGGGACAGTCTGCAGTGACTGGTCCCTTTTATACTGTCACACGAGGTTAACTAACTACATTCTTTTGCCTCAATGAAACAAGCTTCATGATGGCTGGGTAAAATCTCCTTCCAAATAACATAAAGGAAATTTTGATACTGTAAAATATCAAAATAAATATTCAGTACTATGCATAGCTTCACTAAATTATATACAAGGAAATGATTCTGACATTTATCATTGGTTCCTCTTTGTTAATGGCATCACTACAACCTGACAAAAGAAGATGTGAACTCATGATGCAAAACTCAGTGGTACAATGTACACGTTTTTTTCAATATAACATAAATATTTCATTGAAAGTAAGTTGATTTATGTTACAATGAGAGTATCTTAAAAAACCAAAGTATCTTAACTTTAAAACATATTGGGTGCTTCATGAATTTGTGTGCAATTCTTGTGCAAAGGCCATGCAACTCTTTTCTTGTGTCATTCCAATTTTAGTATATGTGCTGCTGAAGCAAGTACAACATGTGTATTCTTGTTTATGACATATATGGATTTTCTGTATAATCTGTTTTACATCATCACTGAGGAGGAAATCCCTATATATTTAAAAAGGGAGCACCATGTTTACACTAGGCAAGGGAAGAAAAGACACTGTAATTCACTACTTAATGATGAAAGTGCTGTGTGAAGTGTTTTATGCAGATTTTCTCTATTAGCCTTTATTTAAAGACTAGGAGCACATTTTAGTCTTAGCATTTTACAGATTAAAACTTAACCTAGAAAGGTTACATATTTTCTCAAATCCAAGTTGAGAGAATGAATGAACTAGAAAATAAACCAAGCTCTGTTTGTGGAAAAATTCATGATTTTCACACTAAACTATGCTACTGCTCTCCTATAGAATTTATTAATTCTTTTACTTACAAATATTTGTTTACTACATACTTTATGGCAGACACTAAATTCTAAGGATAGAGAAATAATCAATATATGTTTTTGAATGGTAGAAAGATGACAATTAAAATTAATTTTAAAATACTGTGATTATTCTTTGAAAGGAGGAAAGATCTCTTCTCATGTAATAATATCCTATATAAATGCAAGAAAATTTTGTTATACAGTAAAACTATATTCATGGTAGTGGTTTGTGATGGATCACAAACCTTCTTGCTGCACTACTGTATGATTTAGGTGTATTTGATACGAATTACTAGACAGCAAGATCTAATTTATATGTAGAGATACTGATTTTTCCTAGACTAGATACTGTTTTAAAAAATGAAATCTTTAGGAGATCTGTATTTGAACCTGCTACTATGGGTTCGAATTCTGGTTAAGCAGAGGAACTCCCTCTTAATGGAGGTAGAGTTGAGAGTTGGAACTCTAGGTAGTGACTCTCCACACCAGTGGTTCTCAAACTGAAACATGCATAAGAATCTCATATAGGAGTTGTTGAAACACAGATTTCTGGCCCTACCCCTGAAATTTCTGATTCAGTAAGTCTGGGATGGGGCCAAAAAATTTATATTTCTAATAAGTTCCTAGGTGATATTGATGCCATTAACCTGAGGAACACACTTGGAGAACCACTGCACTATAGGAAAGTATTTTCTTATTCCTTCATACAGAATAGGAAAAAATTGTAATAGTTGATATATTCCAATTTTTTATATTCCTTGGGCCAGTTTGTTCTAACCATTACCAGCTTCTGCCTTGGCCTCACTCATGAGATCTGGTGACCTTTCAGTGTATGCATGAGGAGCCAAAGAACTCACAAGATGAACATCAGCAATCTCCCTCTTTACAAAATAGTTTAATTTTATTTATTTTTATTTTTAAGATTTTTGCAGATAAGATTTAGAGTTTGTTCATTTATGCATTCATTAAAATTAAGGTAAACTTCAGAGGACTTTGTTAAATGAGAGAATGTAAAAAGTTATATATCACATTTTTTCCTGTTTTCTCAGGGAATTAAAAGCCAGTTGCACTAAAAATATTTTGAGGAAACAAATATGTTTGGGGTGATTTGGTGCACATCTGTGGTACAAAGGAAATTTTATTGACTTCAAACAGAATAAATGAACTCCAAAAAAAGAGACACCTCCCCACATTGCAACAGAGCAAACTATGTTTTCTTGTACCTGGCACTTAATCCAACCATCAAACCCAATGGGCATGAGTTTTGATAACTTGAGTGAAGTGATAACTAAACATTTCAACTTCAGACTTGAATGTTTTGGTATAAAATATAAAATGCATTCAGCTGAAACCCTAATCTACAGCATTTTGATGTTTTTTCTCTCTTGATTTATGTTTAGTACTTTGTTAGAAGGTTCGCTTTTCATTTGATTCCACATGGATGCAATGTTTCCTGTCCCATAGCCAAAGTCAACCTTTTAAGGTCTATAGGAGTGTTGTAGACATATAAATTTTAAAAAGTAGAGAGAACGCTAAAATTCAGGACCACCTAAATTGCCAGCAGCAGCTTTAGAGCTACACAGGTCAGTCAGTGTCCAAGGGGTCAAAATAAAGAGTACTCAGGGCAGAGCCTAGGAGACCTGACAGCTGCAAAGCTTGTGGAAGTAGCTTTCTTCATAATAGAAGGCAAAACGAGACATCAGTGTAATCAGCATAGGTTAAACAGACCTGGGATATATTAGTCATGGATCTTAAAACAAAAAAGGGGGGTGTTTTACACTACTTAAGAGATTTCTGCAACTTTATTTCTAAAGCTTGGCAGCCTTAGTAGGTAAAGGGACTAGTTCATAAGACCAGAAATTTTATGCAAACTTTTAAAAAAGTTCCTACCTTGGCTAATTGAGATTAGAATGCTGAAACAGCACTATGGAAGAGAGCCATGTATGAATAGGACTGAATCAAGTGGCTCCTCTGGGTTCACGTAATAATTTTCTTCTTGTGGTTATAAAGATTATTGATAACGAAGCTAAATTATAAAAATCAACCTTGCTTTTTGATTATATTCTTTTTTTTTTTTCTGAGACAGCATCTCACTCTGTCACTCAGGCTAGAGTGTAGTGGCATCATCTCAGCTCACTGCAGCCTCTGCCTCCTGGGTTCAAGTGATTCTCCTGCCTCAGCCTCCCGAGTAGCTGGGACTACAGGTGTGTGCCACCATGTCCAGCTATTTTTGTTGTTGTTGTATTCTTATTAGTAGAGACGGGGTTTTATCATGTTTGCCAGGCTGATCTTGAACTCCTGACCTCAGGTGATCTGCCTGCCTCAGCTTCCCAAAGTGCTGGGGTTAGAGGCGTGAGCCACTGTGCCCAGAAATTTTTTTGATTATATCCTTATTAGATCTTTTCAACATTTCCAAAATTTCTGATATGTGCTATGTGTAATGATTTCTAAACAAAGGCTGTTATTGTTGATATAGAATTTGAGGCAGCAGATGCATTTGATAAACAATTTTAACACTTTTGAGAAAAGAACTTTCTGCAACACAATAAAAATTACAGCACCCAAAGAAGAAAACCGGTGGATCCCATTAAAGTTCTGTATAACCCACAAATAATTCTTTTGAATTATCCCTCTAAAGAGTCATTTCATTCAAAAGGAGACAAAACTACTTTTTCTTAATTTTTATCACCATGCCTTCCCCACCCCCATCAAGAATGTTGGGATCAAAATGGGGGAAAAAAAGAAAAGTGGAATGTTTACTACAATATGTCCAAGTATTTGAAGGGTCTTACTAAAAGTAATGAAACTGTCAACATGGTTTCCTGTAAGTTTATTACGCATCTGTGAACTGGCAAGTGTTGCACGTTTGTTAGACGTTTTCTAATATTCACCTTCGGAGTTGCTTTGCTG
The DNA here is from genome assembly GCA_004027715.1 of Plecturocebus donacophilus. Taxonomy (NCBI): domain Eukaryota; kingdom Metazoa; phylum Chordata; class Mammalia; order Primates; family Pitheciidae; genus Plecturocebus; species Plecturocebus donacophilus. The sequence continues at coordinate 34,890 of PVKP010021370.1, read as the reverse complement.
AAAATAATTCAGAAAGTCAGAGCTCCAGGAGCTAAACTGGACTTTTTATTGATTATCAGTGTCAAGTACTTAATCAAAACTGACTTTGCTCCTTCAACTAGTTACATCCTTCAACTAGTCACACAGAACTAGTGTTTAAACAGTTTCCAGATCACTTGTCTTTATATTTTTCTGTATCCTTGGAATTCTCAGCAATTTCTTTTAAGATTTCAGAACTTATGCTTAAGAATAAAAAGTGTAACAGAATACAGGAAATTTTATTTTTTGAGCACTGACTTTCTTTTTATAGCAATCACTGGGTGTGTTTACCTCTTCTCCAGAAATAGCAGTAGCGATTTAATGAAGATTGTGAATGTTTCTTAGTTTAAATATGTCTCACCCTAGCCTAAATTAGAAAGTAGGGGATTGTTCTTCTATCCAGTCTTCCTTTTATCCCCTCAGAAATATTCCTAGTATTTTATCACTAAGTAGTTCTTTTTGTTTTCTAGGCTCATTACACAGGCTTGATCTCCCTGACCTAATACTCTTGCGTGAACCAGGTCTTACAGTGAGTATTCATTTGGCCAATTCTGTTGGGTTCATGTTGACCTGTTCTCCCAGTGTTGTGCCACTCCTGGCTTAGTTGTTTTTTCAAAACATGTAAGCATCTAGGGTGTCATTTTGTCTTCTGTTGATGTGCTATAGGCACATTTAGGAGGATGGGCATCAGAATACTTAAAAAAAATACTTTTAGTAGAGAGATAACAAGGTATAAATATATTGTCGTTCAAAACATATTTGCTGTATAAAATTTCCTATTTAATGCTGGAGATAATGCATCTTGCCTTTGCACCTAACTCAAATGGGTATTTTAATCTATTCAAGTAGGTTGGATAGTGCCATAATTCAGTGCCATGGAGATGGCTTTCAGGTAGGGTGACGAATGCCCTCCCTTCAAGCTGCCTACCAAGTTTTCCAACATATTTTAAGTGCATCCTGCTGATAATTCCCTAAAGATTATGGGAATGTAAAGAAATTATTTTGGATTAACTTACTCAGTCCTCATTCTTAGAAAATCATATTATACAATGTCAACAAAAACTAGAAGCAAAACAATAGAGAACATATGGAATGCTATAGGAATGGATAGCAGAGTGATCTCATCTCTTTATGGGTTTGAGGAAGACTTCCCAAGAAAGAAATGTCCAGACTGAGACCTGAAACATAAGTAGATATTAACCAGTGAACTCAAAGGAATCCTGTACTGTGGACTCATAAAGTAAAGGGGTCATGCATTTTAGATGAGACTGAAGAGGCAAGCAGGGACCAAGGATCACAAGGTCTGCTAAGCTTTGTAAAGGAGTTTGTTTATCTTAAAGGAGAGGGAGAACTATTGAAAAACTTTCAACTGGCAATGACATAATTAGATTTGAAATTTAAAGACTATAGTATCCTCATGCTGTGCTATCAATCATAAACACTTTAATGCCAATTAATTTATAATCCTCTTTTACTAACTGATACATTAAATTATTACATAGCAACTACTGGGTAATGAGAGGAAAAGACAGGCTGACAGGGAGTGTCTGGGGTGACAGGGAGCATCACAAGATAGGAGATACAGGGAAAGAGGGAAGCATAGAATGATATACTTGGGTGAATGAAAGAAGGAAGGAAGGACAGGGAGACCTAGAGGAAGGTAGTCAGAACAAACTAGGTACTTTCACATTTATGCAAAAACTCTTTTAAGTCTCACAATCCATTTTGCAAAAGAGAAAACTAAAACTCAGAGCAGTTGACAGCTCAAGAGAGGTTAATTTGCCTAAGATCACGTAGCAAATGGCAGAGCTGGAATTTTAATTTAGATTCTTCTACTGTATATTCAATGCCTTTTCTGATACAGCATCTTGTCTTTAAAGGTGGGAACATACAAGAGTGAGTGGAGGTATAGTCTATATTCCAACATATAGCTAGAAGATAGAAATTACCTGTTATCATGATTTTGCCAGTGATCGCCCCTCATTTAGTGACAGATATTCAAAATCAAATTCTTCCAACCCAGTGGATGAACTGTATGAAGTTCTCTACTGGGTGAATGCTTGTGTGATATTCAAGATAGAAAATGATTAACATTTCAATGTTCTCCCCTTCCAGGGATCTCTGTAATGCTATGTAGACTGTCAGCTGCTGAATCACATCCAAATTTCCTTTTTGTATTCAGCAAGGCTATGTAATTTCTTGTTTAATCAGTTGTTATTTTATTATTCATTTTGTAAATATTTAGTGAGTCTAATGTAACCCAGGTACTGTTCTATGTACTGGAAAACATCAGTGAACAAAACAGAACATCTTCTTTGGTCTCATTTATTTAATGCACTTATATATTTTGGTCTTTAATTACTCTGCGTCAAACAATAACACATTTCAAATTGATTTAAACTTTCCATTTTTAAATTTCAAAGGCTTCCATTTTTTCCTCTTCCCCCAACTCCAGTTCCAGAATGTTGGGATTGGCAAAAATGTTCATGTTATCCAATACACTTGATACTTTGAAGATTTTGATTCTTTCTTCCTAGATTTCATTACTACAAAGGCAAGACAAGTGAAGTCCTTTTATGATTACCATGCTATGAATCTCAGCAAGTATTTGCCTTCAGATTCAGTTCTTGCTCTTCCTTGTGTCTTGATGTTCCTATATTCTCATTCTCTTTAGGCAATATTGGTGATATTTTCATGTCCTATTATGTCTTTCTAATATGTTGCATTGCATTTGTAGCATGACTGATAAGGAGCACAAATCAAATTTTGAAATTTGATAAAATATCTTTTTCTAAACTATATAAGTTCATTTTTGGAGAGCAAATGTAACAATCCCAAATACCTGTCATTTAAACAAAAAGTTAATTATTATCTAAGGATACATATTGTAGCCAATATATTTTATAGATAACCAGAGATAGGTTCCAGACTGTGATGATTTTAACTGTGTTCTATCTTACTTAAGTTTCCAAACTGTGACATTTGCCTCATTGTTATCCATCATCATCATCTATTTCTTTTTTTAAAATTTATTTATTTTTATTGTACTTTAAATTCTGGGATACATGTACAGAACATGCAGGATTATTGTATAGGTACATACATGGCAAGGTGGTTTGCTGCCTCCATCCCTGTCACCTATATCTGGTATTTCACCCCACATTATCCCTCCCCACATGCTGCTGTCCCTCCCCAAATATCCCCAACTGACCCCAGTGTGTGATGCTACCCTCCCTGTGTCCACATGTTCTCATTGTTCAACACCAGCCTATGAGTGAGAACATGTGATGTTTGATTTTCTGTTCTTGTGTCAGTTTGCTGAGAATGATGGTTTCCAGATTCATCCATTTCCCTATGAAGGACACAGAACTCATTGTTTTTTATGGCTGCATAGTATTCCATGGTGTATATGTGCCACATTTTCTTTATCCAGTGAATTGTTGATGGACATTTGGGTTGGTTCCAAGTCTTTGCTATTGTAAACAGTACTGCAATGAATATATGTGTGCATGTGTCTTTATAACAGAATGATTTATAATCCTTTGGGTATATACCCAGTAATGGGATTGCTGGGACAAATGCTATTTCTATTTCTAGGTCCTTGAGGAATTGCCACACTGTCTTCCACAATGGTTGAACTAACTTACACTCCCAGCAACAGTGTAAAAGTGTTCCTATTTCTACACATCCTCTCCAGCATCTGTTGTCTCCAGATTTTTTAATGATCGCCATTCTAACTGATGTGAGATGGTATCTCAATGTGGTTTTGATTTGCATTTGTCTAATGACCACTGATGATGAGCATTTTTTCATGTCTGTTGGCATCATATGTTGTCCTTTGAAAAGTGTCTATTCATATCCTTCACCCACTTTTGAATGGGGTTTGTTTTTTCTTGTAAATCTGTTTTAGTTCTTTGTAGATTCTAGATATTAGCACTTTGTCAGATGGGTAGATTGCAAAAATGTTTTCCCATTCTGTTGGTTGCCAGTTTGATCTAATGATTGCTACTTTTGCTGTACAGAAGCTCTGAAGTTTAATTAGACCTTTTTTGTTTATTTTGGCTTTTGTTGCCAATGCTTTTGGCGTTTTGGTCATGAAGCCCTTGCCTACGCCTATGTCCTGAATGGTTTTGCCTAGATTTTCTTCTAGGGTTTTTATGGTGTTATGTCTTATGTTTAAGTCTTTAATCCATCTGGAGTTACTTTTAGTGTAAGGTGTCAGGAAGGGGTCCAGTTTCTGCTTTCTGCACGCTGCTAGCCAGTTTTCCCAACACCATTTATTAAACAGGGAAACCTTTCCCCATTGCTTGTTTTTGTCAGGTTTGTCAAAGATTGGATGGTTGTAGATATGTTGTGTTGCCTCTGAGGCCTCTGTTCTGTTCCATTGGTCTATATCTCTGTTTTGGTACCAGTACCATGCTGTTTTGATTACTGTAGCCTTGTAGTATAGTCTGAAGTCCGGTAGCGTGATGCCTCCCGCTTTGTTTTTTTTTTGCTTAGAATTGACTTGGCTATGCGGCCTCTCTTTTGGTTCCATATGAAGTTTAAGGTGGTTTTTTCCAGTTCTGTGAAGAAAGTCATTGGTAGCTTGATGGGGATAGCATTGAATCTGTAAATTACTTTGGGCAGTATGGCCATTTTCATGATATTAATTCTTCCTAACCATGAACATGGACTGTTTCTCCATCTGTTTGTGTCCTCTCTTATTTCATTGAGCAGTGGTTTGTAGTTCTCCTTGAAGAGGTCCTTTACATTCCTTGTTAGTTGTATTCCTAGGTATTGTATTCTCTTTGTAGCAATTGTGAATGGCAGTTTGTTCTTGATTTGGCTCTCTTTACTTCTGTTACTGGTGTATAGGAATGCTTGTGATTTTTGCACATTGATTTTGTATGCTGAGACTTTGCTGAAGTTGCTTATCAGTTTCAGGAGATTTGGGGCTGAGACTATATGGTCTTCTAAATATACAATCGTGTCATCTGCAAATAGAGATAATTTGACTTCCTTGTTTGCTAATTGAATACTCTTTATTTCTTTTTCTTGCCTGAATGCTCTTGCTACAACTTCCAATACTACATTGACTAGTAGTGTGAGACAGGGTATCCTTGTCTAGTGCCAGATTTCAAAGGGAATGTTTCCAGTTTTTGCCCGTTCATTATGATATCGGCTGTGGGTTTGTCATAAATAGCTTTTATTATTTTGTGATACATTCCATCGATACCTAGTTTATTGAGGGTTTTTAGCTAAAGGGCAGTTGAATTTTGTTGAAGACCTCTGCATCTATTGATAGAGATAATCATGTGGTTTTTGTCTTTGGTTCTGTTTATGTGGTGGCTTACATTTATAAACTTGCATATATTGAACCAGCCTTGCATCCTTGTGATGAAGCCTACTTGATCGTGATGAATAAGCTTTTTGATATGCTGTTGGATTTGGTTTGCCAGTATTTCATTGAAGACTTTTGTGTAGATGTTCATTATGGATATAGGCCTGAAGTTTTCTTTTTTAGTTGAGTCTCTGCCAGGTTTTGGTATCAGGATGATGTTGGTCTCATAAAATGAGTTAGGAAGACTTCCCTTTTTTCGTATTGTTTGAAATAGCTTCGGAAGGAATGGTACCAGCTTCTGTTTGCACATCTGGTAGAATTCAGCTGTAAACCCATTTAGACCTGGACTTTTTTTTTTGGTTGGTTGGTAGTCTATTAATGGCTGCTTCAACTTCAGCCCTTGTTATTGGTCTATTCAGCGTTTCAACTTCTTTCTGGTTTAGCATTGGGAGAGTGAAAGCATCTAGGAATTTATCCATTTCTTCTAAATTTACTGATTTCTGTGCATAGAGTTGTTTGTAGCAATCTCTGATGGTAGCTTGTATTTCTGTGGAATCACTGGTGATGTCTTTTTTATCGTTTTTTATTGCATCTATTTGATTATTCTCTCTTTTCTTTTTTAATAGTCTGGCTAGTGGTCTGTCTATTTTGTTGATCTTTTCAAAAAACCAGCTCCTGGATTTATTAATTTTTTTGAAGGGTTTTTTGTGTCTCTATCTCCTTCAGTTCTGGTCTGATCTCAGTTATTTCTTATCTTCTGCTAGCTTTTGATTTTTTTTTTTTAATCTTGCTCCTCTAGCTCTTTCAATTTTAATGATAGGGTGCTGATTTTAGATGTTTCCTTGCTCCTCATGTGGGCATTTATTGCTATGAATTTCCCTCTCGACACAGCTTCAAATGTGTCCCAGAGATTCTGTTACATTGTGTCTTCATTCTCCTTGGTTTCGAAGAATGTCTTTATTTCTGCCTTCATTTCATTATTTATCCCGTCAATATTCAGGAGCTAATTGTTCAGTTTCCATAAAGTTGTGCAGTTTTGAGTTAGTTTCTTAATCCTGAGTTCTAGTTTGATTGCACTATGGTCTGAGAGACTGTTTGTTATGATTTACAGTCTTTTGCATTTGCTAAGGAGTGTTTGACTTCCAATTATGTGGTCAATTTTAGAGTAGGTGCAATGTGGTGCTGAGAAGAATGTATATTCTGTGGATTTGGGGTGGAGAGTTCTGTAGATGTTTATTAGGTTTGCTTGGTCCAGGTCTGCATACAAGTCCTGGATTTCCTTGTTGATTTTCTGTATCGTTGATCTGTCCAATATTGCCAGTGGAGTGTTAAAGTCTCCCACTATTATTGTGCAAGAGTCTAAGTCTCTTTGCAGGTCATTAAGAACTTGCTTTATGTATCTGGGTGTGCCTGTATTGGGTGCATATATATTTAAGATAGTTAGCTCTTCTTGTTGTATTGATCCTTTTACCATTATGTAATGCCCTTCTTTGTCTCTTTTGATTTTGTTGGTTTAAAGTCCACTTTTTTAGAGACTAGGATTGCAACCTCTGCTTTTTTTTGCTCTCTATTTGCTTGGTAAGTCTTCTTCCATCCCTTTATTTTGAGTCTATGTGTGTGTTTGCACTTAAGATGGGTCTCCTGAATACAGCGCACTGATGGTTCTTGGCTTTTTATCCAGTTTGCCAGCCTGTGTCTTTTGATTGGGACATTTAGTCCATTTACATTTAATGTTAATATTGTTATGTGTGAATTTGATCCTGCCATTTTGTTACTGGTTGGTTGTTATGCCGTTAGGTTGGCAATTTCTTCATTGCATTGTTGGTCTTTACCATTTAGTTCTTTTTTGCAGTAGCTGGTACTGGTTGTTCCTTTCCGTTTTTAGTGCTTCCTTCAGGAGCTCTTATAGGGCAGGTCTGGTAGTGATGAAATCTCTCAGCAATTGCTTGTTCATAAAGGATTTTATTTCTCCTTCATTTATCAAATTTAATTTGGTTGGACATGAAATTCTGGGTTGAAAGTTCTTTTCTTTAAGGATGCTGAATATTGACCCCCACTCTCTTCTGGCTTGTAGGGTTTCTGTTGAGAGATCTGCTGTGAGTCTGATGGGCTTTCCTTTGTGGGTGACCCAACCTTTCTGTCTGGCTGCACTTAGCATTTTTTCCTTCATTTCAACCCTTGTGAATCTGACAATTAAGTGCCTTGGGGTTGCTCTTCTTGAGTGTCTTTGTGGTATTCTCTGTATTTCCTGTATTTGAATGTGGCCTGCCTTGCTAGGTTGGTGAAGCTCTCTTAAATGATATCCTGAAGAATGTTTTCCCACTTGGATTCATTCTCCACATCAACTACTTGTACACCAATCAAGTGTAGATTAGGTCTTTTACATAATCCCATATTTCTTGGAGGCTTTGTTCATTTCTTTTTACTCTTTTTTCTTGCCTTCTCATTTTATTTCATTGAGTTGATCTTCAATCTCTGGTATCATTTCTTCTGCTTAATCATTCTAGCTATTTAAACTTGTGTATGCTTTGTGAAGTTCCTGTGCTATGGTTTTCAGCTCCAGCAAGTCATTTATGTTCTTCCCTAAGCTCGTTATTCTGGTTAGCATTTCATCTAACCTTTTTTCTAGGTTTTTAGTTTATTTGCATTGGGTTAGAATATGTTCCTTTAGCTCAGAGAAGTTTGTTATTACCCACCTTCTGAAGCCTGCTTCTGTCAATTCGTCAAATTTGTTCTCTATTCTGTTTTGTTCCCTTGCTGGTAAGGAGTTGTAATCTGGTCATGGGGGAGAGGTGTTCTGGTTTTTCATAATTTCATCCTTTTTGTGCTGATTTCTTCCCATCTTCTTGGATTTATCTGGCTTTGATCTCAGGTAGCTGCTTGGGGAGGCAGGCTTTCCTTGGTTTGCCTGCAGAAGTGCTCCTGGGCTGCCATGGGTTTAGTGGAGCTGCTGTGCATATTTCCTGTGACTTTTGTTTCATCAGGAAGATTAGGACCATCTCTGCAATGGTGGGTGCCCTTCCCCCCACTGAGCTCGATCATTCCTGGTCACTCTCTAACTGATGTGCTGCTTGTGAAATTCTCAAGTGAGAGGGCTTCAGTCTGCTGGGCCTTCATAGGGGAGGGACCTGCCCTGCTGTATGGCCTGATTCCCTGCTTTCAGTTCCCCTTCTTTCTGTGGGGCAGGTAGCTCTGTCCTGCTGGCTTTCTTGGCATCAGCCAGTGCTTCCACCTAGATCCATGCTGACAGCCCCGGCACTGGCCAAAGTTGCTGTTCAGTCCTGTTCAGGCAGCTCATGGGGGTTTTGCATTCTGGCAAAGATCTCCTGTTCCGTGGGTTGTAGAGGGCTTGGGTAAAGCACTGTATCCAAACCAAAGTCTTGAAGGGGGAAGCCCCGAATCCTACAGTCAGTTGCATGCACATCCTGGATGGGGCAGTGCCCTGCCCTGCCTCTACTTGCCCTCTTTGTTTTATACCCACTGTTCAACCAGACCCACAAAATGAACCTGGTACCTTGTTTGGAACTGTGGAGACCACTTGGCTTCTGCATCTCTCTTGCTGGGAACTGTGTTCTGGAGCTGCCTCTATTTTACCTTCTTGGAACACTCTCCTCATCATCATCTATTTCTATAGATGTCCTATAGATATCTATTCCTATCTACCCCATCATTTTATTCCTATAATACTTTCAGAAAGGAGCATTCAGACATTGAGTTTATGTTAAATTGACATATTTATCTATAGTTCCCAATTCACTACCAAAAAAATTTTGGCGATTAGAAAATAGTTTTTGCAGAACTAGAAGGCATTAATTCAAAGTAACTTCTGGCCTAATATTCATTGGTTGGTAAGGTTTGGAATACAATGACTTCTCTGAGAGCTAGTAAATAGAGGAGGGATCATAAGGCTAGTTATTGACTAGATTGCAGGCTATAGAAAAAGTTCCAGATTAGTTGCTTTCATTGCCCCATGGATTTTCAATTGCCACATTGGTTGATATCATAAATGCACAGAACAGCAAGAAGGTAAGATGCCCAGAAAATAGAGAAGAATACTTCCTTGACTTTTAGTTTGGCTGAAAAATTGTGCTCATATCTTTCTGGATGGGGTATTGGAGTTATATTTCTGATTATAAACGAAGAGAGGAAGCATCACCATTCAAGGCATCTAAAATTGAGCATGTGTGGAGAGCAATAATGACAGCCCTTTCAGGCCTTAGCTCTGTGGTGACCAGAGCTACATATGATAATCTTAGTGGGTCTGCATCATTATTTTATACAAAAGTAAGAAAGTGTTTTTTTTTTATTTCATTTCCAAGTTGAACATTATCAACATTATTATTATTATTGCTTATAGGAACACACTCGCCAGGTATCTCTGAGAACATCATTTCCTGATGCCTAGGTCTTTTTCCTGACATTGCAGAGTTCAATATGGTTTATGTACAGTTGGTATTTTCATTTCAAACCTTTAAGCATATTGTTATGGAAGTTTAACAGCTAGTTTTCTTCTAATTTATATGATTTCCTAAAATACATTTACAATTATTACCTGCTACATACTTAGGAAAGAGAAAAAGGATGAATAGATAAATCTAGCATCTCTCTTGAAAACCACTCATGCAATGGCCATTGCTTGATTTGCCTACTCTTGATCTGAAGTATAAAATCATCTTCTAAGGGATAGGTATTCTACTTACTTATACTGAAATGTATGTCATCACAGTCTCTTTTTGTTATTACTATTATAGTTTTATTTTGTCTTATGTAATCAAGAACAAGGGAAGTAATCATCTTGAGCTGATTGCCTCAAAAAAATTTCAAGAAAATTGTGTTTTCTTACCTGGGTGCAGTGGCTTACGCCTGTAATCCCAGTACGTTGGGAGGCTGAGTTGGGTGGATCACTTGAGGTCAGGAATTTGAGACCAGCTGGACCAACATAGTGAAATCCTGTCTCTGCTAAAATACAAAAAAATTTAGCTGGACGCAGTTACATGGTTGATTTGGCTAGAAAAGCAACTTGCTGCAAACTTTCACTTATTTGAATGGTTCCTATGCTAGAGATACCTAAGACTTAACCTTGGGTCACTTCAGGGGTAAAATTAGGACAAAAAAGTGAGAATTATAGAAAAGTTAATTTGAACACATTTTTAAAATTGGTTTATTTCTATTGGCTTGAAATGTCAAAAATGGAAAAGACTGTCTTGAGAATGCTCTCCTAAATGAGTAGATAGTAGTAGTATTTCCCATGCAGAAGCTGGGAAGCTGGTTAACTACTTTGCTGGATTGTGCTGAGGAAATCCATACATCCACTTGAGGATTAAATAGATAACCTTAATGGTCCTCTTCAAGTCTGAGATTATGTGTGGGTTAATAAATCATATGTTAGCAACTGAAACAAGGTATTAAGTGACTTAAAATATTTATTTTGTGAACTCTTAAGTAAAGGGCACTCAGTACTCCATATGATGTTCACTTACCTGGAGTGAAACATTAGACAAAAGACTGTTATAAGACTTCCTCGAAGAATATCATTGTCCTCTCTATTTAAAGGTAATTATTTTGAACAATGTTTGTGAAATAAAAGGTAAGTTTTCAGTCAGTGTTCTTTATTCATGGTAATGAACAGCTTGCTTTTTGTCTAATGATGCTAGCTCATTTCTACAGACTCATGTGTCTTGCATTGTGATCAACAGCAATCATAAAATGAGCTCTTCTGTCTTTAGAAACTTCACACTGCACAGATCCATCTGTTCCTTTTTACCTAAGCTGCATTGGTCCTATGGCTTCCAGCTGCAGTCTCAATTGCTAATTCATTCCTACAGGAGATTGGTTGGCTAGATAACTTTAATAGCCCTGTTGATCATTCTATACCCTATGTTGACTTAGAATTATACAGTTTTCTCCAATTTAAATGTTTTTTTCTGGTAAACTTTTTAGCTAGCTGTATTTTCTTAATTTGCAGATAAATTAAAAATAATATATCCTTTTCTTTTGTGTACATCCCTGTATATACTTTAGGTAATTGATAGCTTCTTGCATTCTTTATGAAACAAGCTCCATTCTTTTTCTGATCCTCCAGTGAAAAAAATAAAGCCAAATATTTAAGCAATCAAAATATTCAACTTGCTCTAGTTTAGTTGTGACATTAAAAAGTGCACATATATGAAACAAAATAAAAATACCTTATGATAACTTAAATTCTCCATCTCTGTGCAACTAGCATTAAAGGGAATACAACTGCAGTTATTGTCTCTACTACTGCTTTGTGAGTAGTTATCATAATAACTGGAAATTTACTCTTTCATCTCTTGATGTTTTACAAATTAATCATTTAAAAATTTGTCTAGACATATATGAAATTTATTTTTCATGGTTCTCAATGACCTTGTCAATAGGAAGTCTCAGTTATTGCATATTTTATTCAATTGTTTGCTTAATCATTTCTTCCCTTCCATTTTGTCGGTTATCTACCTGGGCATTCCTACTAAACAGATGATATCTAGGTTTCAACATAATTGAGAAAATATGAGAAACTCTCATATTTTGATCACTTGTGCTTATAATAATCCCTTCCAGGAAAGATCTAGATATGTATAGTAAGTATGTATATATGTGTTAATGCTTAGAAACGAGAATAGCATATACTACAACATATTTAACAGCAATTAACTTTGGGCTTACGGGAATGAAGGGCTTTCACATTTTACTGTATATTCTTCTATTTTATCTGAAGTTGGAAAAATACACTTAAGAATTGTCTATAACAAAAATTAGAAATATTTAAAATGATAAATATGCAAAAGACACTAAGAAAAAGTAGATTATTAGTTGAGTATAAGGTTCTATGTATCATTTAAATAAAACATTGATTTTATCATTAAAATGATTTCTGAGCTTATATTTTATTTGCTTAATATTATTGTTTCTGAGAAAGACATTTTAAAGTCTTAACACACACTATTTCTAATGTATTTGTGTTAAGTAGTTCAATGATATTTTGTTTGGTACATGTAGTTTATAACATTATTTATGCCCAGTGATTAGAATGGTGTCCAGTGTGTATTAGATGCCCAATAAATTTTTATTGAATAAATTAGTAAATGAGCGAGATATCTGGATATTACCCATTTCTAAATCTTAAAAATGCTGAGGCTTTTGTGTTTTCTTTTTGATTTGAAAATCTTAGAAGATTTTGTCCAGAGGGAAAAGTATAGGACTAGATACTCTGAAGGGCATGGGCACAACTTTTTCAAAGTCCTTTCATTAAAATCACTTCAGAGCATAATAGACTTTAGAAAATATGTTAAATTGCTTATGATTTCCACCATGAGTTTTTTATATGTGTTAACTTGCACAAATGGAAAAAACTGTATCTTAATAGGGGTGTCTTTCATGGTTGTCTACAACAGTCATAGCTTACTAATTCTATTGAGGGCAGATGGCTGAGGCTAGCGAGCCATCTAAAAGAGAGATTTGACCAACGATAGACAAAGTGCGTAATGTAGCTTCACTTGTAACATCGTCAACTCTTGCTACTTCCCATATGATTTCTTAACAGTAGCTTAAGGGTTTCTATTTCTCTAGAGGGAATGTACTTTTCATCAAAGGTTTATTTGATAATTCATATTTCTTTTATGGTCTACATTGATTGTCAGTTATAGCTCTTACCCAGTGTATGTTTTCTGAAATGGAAATTTAATTGGGTGAGTATTTGTGATGAGATGTTTAAGTGACTTAGGAATATGTGTAATCACATGTACATGTTGTTTAATCAAAAGTGTAAAGTAAGTAGAATTTAGAAACAGTAGTCTGCTAGTGCTAAGACTGAACATTACTTATTTTCAGTTGAGCAGGAAAATTAAACTACTTATAGTTATAGTATTATTTACCCTGGTGATTTAACCTTACAAATATTTTACAAAATAATATAAATAGAAACATATGTGAAGCATAGGCAACTGGAACCATGTCACATTCTCTAAGTAACCATGAATGGATGAATAATAAATGTTATATGTATATGATATCTAAAACGTAATTCAAATACTGTCTCTCGCTCTCTGCATATGTGTGTGTGTGTATATATATATATATGTATATACACATACAATTAACATTTGTTTAGCAATTTATGGCTCTGTATTATACTTTTATGCACATAAACATTTGACTCAATGAAGAGAAATTACTATTACCAAAAGACTTTTCAGTTTCCTTTTTAAACCTAAATATATATATATGCATATATATATATATGCATATATATATATTTAAATGGTTTATATGGGTATGTATGTGTGTGTCTGTATCTATATATATCTGCATACACATACAAACACATTTATATACATAAATGTGTATAATAGATATATTTAAATTTAAACCAAAAAACTAAAAAGTCTTGGTAATAGTAATTTCTTTTTAGTAAATCAAATAATTTTATGTGCATAAAAGTGTATTACAAAGCCATAATTTGCTAGGTTTAATAAGAATTTTCAAAGAGACAATAAGTATGACTCAGTAACACAAGTCCAGGGAGTACTAGGTTCAGAAGCTAGGGGAATTCTCTTGAAAAGAATACATTTATGTATAAAACCTTTAATATCATGCTAAATGGAAAAAAAGGAGTTTTTAATGATAAACAATTATATACTGTTTAAAAATTCAGCTATAAATAACCTTAAAACAATTTTTGGTACAAAACTAAACCAAAACAAAAGTAATGCTTGTGGATGCCTTCATTTATAGAACAAATAATAATTATTGATCTTTTCTATGGGCTAGATGCTATTCTAGGAACTTGGGATAGATCAGATAATAAAAAGAGAAGATTCCTGCTCTCATTGTGCTTGCATTCTATCACGGAGAGATACAAAATAAACAATAAACCTGATAAATTGGCCCATTTTAATGCATATTGAAAGATAAATGTGATGGACAGAAGAAAAATTAGAGGGGCAAAGGGAATTAGGAGCCAGTGTGGGGAAGAGAATACATTCTCAGTATTAAATAAGGTGATAGATAAGGGAAGACCTTCTTGAGAAGGTGAGTTCTGAATGAAGACATGAAAGAGATTAAGAGGGTTAGTTAAGAGGTTATCTGGGAAAAAACATTCCAAGTAAAAGGAACAGCAAGAGCAAGGGCACAACATGGGGATATGCTAGAAACAGGATGCCAGTGCCTAGAGGAATCAGGAATAATGCAGAACAGATGGATTCAGAGAGCCAATGGGGATGGGGAGCAGCCCCATAGGACCTTATCAGTTGTAATGATTTCAAATTTTATTCTAGGTAAGATCGCAATCCAATGCAGAGTTTTAAGCAGAGGACTTGATAAGACTCAAATTTTAAAAGACTATCTCTAGCTTCTGTGCTGAGATTACATTGTAAAAGATTAGGTTAAAAATCTAGGCAATATATGGTAGAGGTTGAACTAGGGTACATATGGTAAATATTGACCAGATTCTAAATATATTTTGAAGATTTTACCAATGGGATTTGCCAGCTTGTAGCGCGGGATGTGTGAGGAGTGGCTTTCCTGGTTGCTAGACAGTTCCTTGGGCTCCATGCTGTTAACTGTCCTTGCTGTTGAGGCTCCTGGTATCCTATTTGGTTTGAGTCTTGGTCTCCAGTCATCCCAGGTTTCAAACGAATGCTCATCTGCTTGGTACTAATGTACAGCTTCTCTCTCTGTACCACTCACCTGGTTTTAGGTATCTTGCTCTAACATTAGAATCTTTACTCTCTATCCAGCCCTCCATCATGTTCATTATTTGCCCTAATATCTGTTCATCTTACAGCCACTTGGGCCTGAGATTTTTCCTGGAATCTGTTACTAGCTGCCAGCTATGGTACAAGTGTGAGCTAGAGTTGCAATTATTAGTATTTTATCAGTGAAGCCACAATGAAGGGAATGGGCCAGGAGTTATTCAGGATTTTTTATAAAGTAAGAAAGTTTTGGTTTCATGGATCCCTAGCTAAACAAGACTCTATGCTGTCATCACTTTAAAGTAAATAAAATGTTCCAGCAAAATAAATATAGTCATGAAGGTTTCCATCTTTATGACACTTTTTTTTCTGATATGACCAAAAAACCCATGTAACTATAGAAAATATGTTGAGTTAAAAATTTTTTAAATTAAAAGCGTTTTGAAACTCAATTGTCTTATAAATAATTTGGTCAGTAATAATTGGGATATTTATACAGTATAAATTACTATTTATGAAAAAATACTTCTTGTGTAATCATGTTTTGTCACATTGAGGTAGAAATTTTGGGTGTGCTTCATTCATACATTTACTGGTACAATCTCATTTGAACTCCATTTGACCTCATCTTACTTGAAATGGACTTTTTAGGAAAGCAGCAAAATACTTTGAAATAAACATCTCCTAAAATGCATTTTAACCTTGGATCTAGAAATCTATAAAAGAATACCTTTTTTTTTTTTTAGTACATTGATAACATAGAGAGAATTCCTTACAGCTGAAAATTATGATATTTAAAGGTTTCAAGATGTCTATCCAGGTTTTGAGTTGGCAGCAAGCCAGTGACTGAATGGCTATATTTTAGAAGCCCATCTTGGCTCCACTTCCTTAGGTTTTCTAATTTTTCACATCAGTGCTTGGCTCTGAGAAAATATTGAATATATTCTTTAAAGTTCATTCACTTTTCCGTTGCTCTAGATACAAGTTTTGCCTCAAAAAAAAAAGTCCTCAAAAATAAGTAAAAGATATAACAAATCCCTGCAAATCCTAGAGAATCTGACCATCCTTAAGTGTATAAGCACAAATGTTTTGGCTTAGCTCCTCAAAAAACTTAAATAAACGTTTACATAGGAATCTTAGTATAGTGTCATTATTTTCAGATCAACTTCCAAACTGGTTTATAACAAACATATCTTTTTGTATGTGTGTGGCTTCCTAAACAATCTTAGTGACTTAAAGCGTCTGTTTTACATACAATTTAAATACCTGTAAATTCTCTTTCCATAAATCATTGATTGACTACATCATGGGGGACTTCCAAATCCCATTCTTTTGGATAGTGCTTCATGTTCCATTTTGTGTAATGTCCTAACCAGTAGAGGGTTTCACTGGGTAACCACAGGAAAGACTCAATGTAAAAGCTCTGAGAATTTTACCATGAAAGGAAGGGAGAGATATTTGTAACATTTCACAAAAATGTGTTTTTGTTGTGTCTGAATATTGCTCTTCCAGAATTGATTTTTTTTTAAAGTTTTACTGCCAGCTGGTGAAAAAGAAAAAAAGAAAAACACTTAGTATTTGTTTCTTAGACTGACCAAAACTTGTAATAACTATAAATGAACTTGCCTCCTGTGGTCATTTGCAAATTAAATCTATTGCAGAGAATATGCATACAATCCTGCCCGGGGACTATTTATGTGAAAGTTAATAAAGGCTCTTTACTGCCTTTATGGCCTTAAGCAGAATCAAGAGTTTCTAGAGAACATTTAAATATCAGAAAAAATGGAATAGTAAGAAGAACAGAAATAAAATCAGGTGCTTTTAGAAACAGAATTCACCTTGATAGACTGGAAAATTTAGGCACAAAATTGGGGAGTGTACAAACAAGAATTGTCCACACTCATGGTAGGTTAATTACATAGGATTGGACTTTATGTCTGTTTTTATGTTTCTTTCTTTGGTTAGAAAACCCTTTTCTCCTCATAGATGCCAATTCGTGCCCTCTTAAAATTGGCTTAGTTTTTTTCCTTTTCTCAAAATACTCTCAAACTATTAAGTTCTATACCAGCAAATGCTTTATTAATGTTGCATCATTCCACATTAGTTGCCCTGTCTGCTTCTACAGCTATTGCATGCCTATATAATTTAGCTTGTAGTTTGAGCCTAATTTCCAGGCTCCTTAGGGAAAAAAAAAATCTATCTCTTGTTTTCTTCTATTTCCTTCATATTTTCCAGTACAATAATCCTCTCATAGCAGGAATATTTAATGGGGGAATTTACTGTATTAGATAATTCAACCAGGCATATTATTTCTCAGTGGGGCACTATCAGCACATTGGAGAGGACAGATAAGGATCTCCCTACCAGATTCCCTATCTCCATATTGCAAAATTTTTAACATACTTGGCCCTGACACTAAATGCCCTTAGTCTTTTAAGTCATTTGACAACCTATGATGCCTTCTAAGAAGAAAGTAATATTGCCTCAATTGAGTCTCAGTTCCTTTCATAACACTAAAAATAATTGAGGACTATTTTATTTATTGGTTGTTTTATTTGCCCTTCTCCCATACAAAGATAAAACTTCAAGAGTACAGGTACTGATTTATTTTTCTGTCATTCACTGTATATACTATAATACTTAGGACAAGCCTGGCACATGGTAGGTGCTTAATAATTTATGGAATAAATGTGTGCCAAAGCCATTCCATGGGTCTTTGTAAACTATTTTAAGCAGCACATAATTTTAGTAAGAACTTTCTAAATAGGTGGTAGATGGTCTGAGTTAAAAGAGCATCTACTAGTTCTGAACACAGATTAGCTTAGATATTGGCAGAATGTGGCTTTCATTAATGTTTTTTTTTTCTCTCTAAACTTACTGTTAAATTTTGGGAAAGTCAGATGTTCTTTTTTTTTTCTTTTTTTTTTTTGAGAGGGAGTTTTGCTCTTGTTGTCTAGGCTGGATGGCATGATCTTGGCTCACTGCAACCTTCACCTCCCAGGTTCAAGTGATTCTCCTGTCTCAGCCTCCCTAGTAGCTGGGATTACAGGCATGTGCCACCTCACTTGGTTAATTTTTTAAGTAGAGACAAGGCTTTACCATGTTGGCCAGGCTGGTCTCTAGCTCCTGACCTCAGGTGATCTGCCTGCCTCGGCCTCCCAAAGTGCTGGGATTACAGGCGTGAGCCACTGCACCCAGCCTAGATATTTTATACCTGGTTTCTCTAACTATGTAGTAAGATTAGTAACACTTGCCTTTAATCTGTGATGGTTACTGTTAGACCAACAGTAATAATTCCTATCAAGATACAAAAAAGAGAAACATTTTGCATGTAATAAAAGCCTTAAATGGTCATTACCATTTAACAGTGTTCAATGTTGCCATCTTTTGCTTTTGAAACAATGGTACATAGCCTTTAGTAGTCCCACTGATTGACTTCCCCACTAGGCAAGGTTGGAGATTCCAGAGCAAATGTTATAAGGAGAATGTCTTACAATTACCATTCAGGTATAAAGTTAATGGTTATGAATCTGGCATATATGTTATATTTAACCCTTAGTTTTTTCATTGTAACCAGTTTCTCAAATATCTAGGATCTGTGTTGAGGAGTTAAATCAACATTATTCTTTGTCTTTATCCCCTCTGTCACTTTGAAGTATAAGTAAGTTCTTTCCTCTAGGCACTTTTCAAAGATTTATGCAAGTATATATCTTTCTTTTGATTTTTCAGAATCAGGTCTCAAAAGCTTACCCAAGGTCAGAATTCATTCAAGATGCATTGGTCTCTTTTTGAGCATTAATTTCCACCAGTTGTGCATATTCTAGGACTAGCAGAGGTTTGAGTTTTCTGGTAGCAAAGCAGCATTATTTTCAGTGTTTTATTGGGCTTACTATTTTGCTGAAAGCTTAAGAGGCTCATTTACAGATTCTTAATCAAGAACAAGTTTAATGATTGAAGGTAATTATCTCCAGATTAGAAGGGCTTTTAAAAAATTATCAGCATTCCAAAATTTAACAAATAACTCCCTGATAATCTAATTAAAATCCTACTTTTGCTGCCAGACTATTTCAAGTCAGACACCCATTCAACCTCCTGTAGCAAATCATTATCAATTTAAGCAGTTTCTGACAATTCAGACATAGAAGTTGACCTGTGTTAATATTTAGATTGTTCCCTGGAGGATGATGATCTACAAGAATTAGGATTGCCTTCATACTGATTTTTAAAGGGAGATAATGTTAATTATCTCTAGTTATCAAGAAGTTAAAATCACCCTAAAGTAGAGAGTCCATTGGCTGTGTAATATACCTATGTGTACATAACAGACAAAATTGTTTCCAGCAGCAAATCAGAATCAGCTGCTTTGCATCATAGTGAAAGGCCTTTCACTTTCCATTAGATTTGCACCTTAAATAGTAATTAAATTTAGTGGCTGTATTGTAAAGGAATTTGGTCTAGTTTAGAACCATGGAATTTTGATGAGTAATTAAACACACACACAAAATCTTACACTATTCATGGGAGCTGTTTATATAAGCTGGGGGGCAAAATTATTTTTTTATAGTTCTTAAAATAATTTGGACTTTTTAAATAAGCCTTACTTACCCAAAGATATACCTTAACCTATTAATAACCAGCCGCTGTTTTAGAACCAACTTAAAATTTGAATTCTAAAAATGGGAGTTCTATGCCATCAAGCAACCAGAAAGGGCTCAATCATGAAGTGAAGACTCCCGGAACACATTTTGTCTGGCAATCCATGTTATTTGTTTTTATTTCTATTTCTTCTAGAAAGTTTTTTGTTAGTATTTTTTCATTTTTAATTTTTGTGGGTACACAGTAGGTGTATATATTTATGGGGTACATGAGATGTTTTGCTACAGGCATGCAGTGTGAAATAAACACATCATGAAGAATGGGGTTTCCATCCCCTCAAGCAGTTATTCAGGGTTGCAAACAATTCAATTACACTAAGTTATTTAAAATGTTCAGTTAAGTTATTAATGACTATAGTCACTCTGTCAGTCTTTTCTTGCCCTTTATACTCTTCTCAGAGATTTGGCGGCAGAATTGAAAGTGGATGAAGCCAAGAGACATGCAACCCAAGGCATAGCAGCAGTTTCAGACCTCATCTGTGTACAGATTTATGTGCTTCCAATTATCAATGTGTGGGAGTTTTGTCAAAAAAAGCTGGGCTTGTGGTTCCTTTTGTTCTTTAGTGTCTATTGTGGTTTATGTTTCAAATGGGATGCAAATGTGATTTATAGTGCGTGGCATGATACACTTAGAGAAAATCGGACTTTACAAAGCAATGCAAACTTGAGCAGGGAAGGGCTGCGCGTGAGCAACGTGTTCCTGTGGGTGACGAAGGAACAACCCAGTGTGGCTTATGGTGAGACTGGAGAGTAAACAACATGTGAAGGGTTGTTTTGCCCAAGGAACACGGCTTTCTTCCTTGTGGTCTGGGAGAGCAGAACTAAATCTCTTAAAACTGTTTAGAGAGCTGTTAAGTAATGTTGCTATGTGGTTGAGAAAAGGACATACAGAACAGCAATGTCTTCCCGTTGAGCAGGGCTGATTCTAACAGACACCTAAGGAGCATATTTATCACCATTCCAGATAGCCACACAGTCACAGTGTCCACATTAACACTTTTTGAGACCACATTCCCAAGGACTTTTAAAGCTCTGACCAAATGGTAGAGTGGCAGGGACATAGGTCACGGGGGAGTAGGAGCGTGCCACTGAGCAAGGCACTAGTAGGGCAGGGTGCCCAGGAAAATTTTGTGTGCTTCCTAACTTTCCCTTTGGTCTTCTACTCCCCAGAGACTTCTTCAGCTCAGTTACTCTTTCCTTCTCCCTGCTCAGAGAAATGAGGCAGGAGAGGACAAGGTGTAGTGAGCTGATTCCACAGTGTTGTTGATCCAAAGAAGGGGCTAGTTTGGGGACTTGAGTGAGTTTTAAGTTGCTTGTGTTTGCACCTGCGATTAGCTCATGGGGCATGCTGTTGCAGGTGGAAGTTCCTTGCAGATGTCACTGTCCATCCGGCTTCTGCATCTGGATCTGCCACTTCACCTTGGTGTAAAATGCAGCTATTTCATCCAGTTTTATTGAAAAGTTTTTCCCAGATCAAGCACTGGATAGTTTCAGGAACATTTTACTAACGTTTTATATGTGAGAGATGAGTGCGAAATGGAGAATGGAGGAAGCAGTATGAATACATGGGGTCAATTACAGGAAGGTTCAGAGGGCAATACACAGAATGCCACCATCTGCACTAGATTTTTTCCTCTCCCACCCCCACTATTCTCCTTCTTCCTATCATATGTGTGGATATAGAATTATGTGTAGCATTTTACCAACTATCTTCTAATATCGACTGAATTGTATCTACCAAATAAGTACTGAATTTATTGATGAGCTCTTAAGTTACTGCTACCAAATAAATATTTAGTTCTGTAAAAGGCAAAGTTTTTTTAAGTAAAATTTATTTTTCATCTAGTTAATTAAAAAAAAATACAGTGTGTCTTCTTTTAACATACATAATACACAGGATGTGTCTGTATTTGTGAATATTTGGTTGTAATCATAAGTTAATTTCAACTTCCATAAAATCTACATTGAGCATATGCTAAATGATAAAAATTATACGATAGTTGATTTTCTGATGGCATTTTCTTGAAAATATTCTCTAATTAAATGCTAGTATAGAATTTTTTAACAAAAGAAGACAATAGGTTAGTCATTTTCTGCCTAATGATTTTTGTAATGAGACTTTTAATGGGGACTTTAAACTTGTGTGTTACTGATACCAATAACAGAGATGAGCTATGATAAAACCAGAATCATTGGAATGAAACCAAAAAGAGAATATATAAATAAGAGTTTAGTTAAAAGCATTCCCAGAGCT
Source organism: Plecturocebus donacophilus (assembly GCA_004027715.1). NCBI lineage: Eukaryota > Metazoa > Chordata > Mammalia > Primates > Pitheciidae > Plecturocebus > Plecturocebus donacophilus. The sequence continues at coordinate 12,930 of PVKP010021370.1, read as the reverse complement.
GACACTGGTCATCTGCTCTATGGGAAAGCCAGTAACTGAGGAGGACTCATAAGAAATATAACTCATGTTTCCTAATTTTCCTCAACCATTTTTAGTTGATCTGTTTGGATCTATTTTTTTTCCTCATTATAAATTAAGATAATCTTCTGATTATTAACAAAGCTCACACTAATTATATTCCATTTAGAAAACTTTGAAGGCTTGAAAGGAAAAGATCAATGTCTGTAGTCATCTTACTGTCTAGTTTTTGTTTTCTTATGAACCAAGCCAAAAACCTACTGGCAGAAAAACAAATGTTATTTTATTTAGCTCACAATTCTGTCAATCTACTTTCAGGTTGGCAGGTGATTGGCCGCCCTTAGGTGGCCTCATTTCTATGCTTGGTGCTGGCTGTTGGTTGTTCTAGGGGCAGCAGCTGGGATGGCTTGTCTCTGTTTCATAGAACCTCCCACATTCCTGAACATGACATAAGGCTTCTTTACATGGTGGTCTCAGAGTTCCGAAGAGCAGTATGAGGCCGAATTTACCCATGCCAGCACTTATTAAGCCTTTGTTTTCTTCACGTGAACTAATGCCTAGTTAGACAAAGCAAATCTTATGGCCAAGTTCAGAGTCAGATGGGAGGATATGATTCAAAGATCATCAATATGAAAGGCACTTATTGTGGCCATCTTTACAAACACTACAAAAAATAAACTTGGCTGTAATTTATACACAGCTTTGTAGCCTGCATTTTTTTTTTTTTTTTTTGAGATGGTGTCTCGCTCTGTTGCCCATGCTGGAGTACAGTGGCATGATCTTGGCTCACTGCAACCTCTGCCTCCTGGGTTGAAGTGAATCTCCTACTACAGGTGTGCACCACCACACTCAGCTAATGTTTTTGTATTTTTGGTAGAGATGGGATTTCACCATGTTAGCCAGGCTAGTCTCAAACTCCTGAGCTCAGGAAATCTACCCACCTCGGCCTCCCAAAGTGCTGGGATTACAGACATGAGCCACTGCACCTGGCCTGTATCCTGCATTCTTTTAACTGCAAAATTAGAGTATGAGAATTAACCTATTAAATATTCTAACTATAATTGTTAATTGTTACATAATATTAAAATATGTTATTGTATCACAATTTGCTTATCCACTTTTCTAATGGAAATAGTAGGCAGCTTTTAACATTTTTCTAATAGTTCATTTTTACTATCTCTAAATAAACAATGGTACATGTAACTCATGATTTTGCTACAAATACTGAATTGATTTTTGTAAGCATCTTGAATCTTTTGATAAAGATTGCCAAATTGCTCCCCCCTAAAAAATAGAGCAATTATTTTTAGGAGTAATATTTGAGAATATCAAATTTTCTACAATGTTTTTGATCCAGCTTAGCATACATTTTGAAAATCTTTGTCAATTTGATAGGCAGAAAGATATATTTTCAAATTTATAAATTTTAGTTAAGTCTCAAGTGTTACTTTTTTTTTATAAGACAACAATTTTAATTGTTGTAAACCATTAGTTATCTTTTTAGGAAAATGTATTTCATTAAAATAAAAAAAAATTTATATATTCATAAAATATATAAGAGATGTAAGAAGTCTGAAGAAATGACTTTATTTACATGATACCATATATTTCACTTTCAGTATTTTCATCCTATAATACTAAGAGCAGTCCTCAGAACTTTGAAAATGTTTTATGCTCCTTGAGCACAGGTTGAATAAAGCATATTGGAAAAAAAAACCAGACATTGAAATTAGATGCTGGCCATGATAGTAACATAAAATCTGGATTTTTGGAAATTTGTTTTGGAGGTAAGGGTAGGAGAAAAGATTTTTTTTTTTTTGGTATGGGACTCAAAACACCTACGGTCTTTACTTAAAAAACAAAAACAAACCACAGCTTACGAAAATACATACTCCAAATAGTCAAGCAAATACTCAAGAACAACATTGGAATACTGCTTTGAAAAACAATTTTTTTCAATACCATTTTTTGTGTTGGGAAAAGGAGTCACAGATATAAGATTAACTTTAATTCTGCTAATCCTAAAATGTTGTTTTTAATTTGAATGTTAAAAGAACATAAAGACTAAATTTTAATAGAAACATTGGGTGTTATGGATGTCAGAGAAGCCTTAGCTCTTCAACACTGAATGCATATAATATTTTTGATGAGAGGTTAGGTGATAAAAATTCAAGCTTAATCTATACAGTCTGTGCAATATGTGTGACTTATGGATGTTTTGAGAACCTTAACTTTTGTATTCCTGACTTTTTTATTGCGTAAAGTCATTTTTCAAAACGTTTTTGAAATGGAACTTGGAGAAAATATTTTGAGGACAGGACATGTAGCAAAAGGAAAGTGTAGAATATAAGTCTTAAGTAGCAGGTCGGGGAGCTCACTACTGGATGTACTTCTGGTTGGGACTGCTCCTGATGACAATGTGGGAAACAATTTAAATTCAAGTGACTTTGACCAATTTTTAGATCTAATAAGATGGGCAAGATGCTTATCCCTCATTAGCAGTTGACAGTTTCATAACACATGACTCCAAATAGGAAAGAGGAAGAAAGAAGAAAGAGAAAAAATTTGAGCTGAATACAGGAGAGGAGGTAATTTCTTCAAGCTGTTGAAATGCACTGATTGTGTCTTTTGTGGTGAGGAGAAGGATGTACATTACAGAAAATAAACCACTTGTGAGAATGGAGCAAGGAAAAAACCCCAATGGCAAAAAACTCACCTCCTACATTAAATATCTCTGCTATGGTATTAAAAAAAGGAAAATTTTTTTTCTTTGGCCTTAGGATACATGTGTTTTTACAGTGTGGATTATATTGTTCCATTCCCCTATCTCCTTTACTTATTCAAAGATGTTTGCAAACATTTAATTCATGTAGTACAATTCACAACATATGCCACTAAGGATACAAATGCTTTACTCCCCTCTCTTATAAAGTTTTCAGGTATTTGCAGTTTGTTAACATAATAATACCACATTATTTCAGTGCTTACTTTGAGGATTAAAAGATGTTTGAGAAGTGTGTGTTGTATTTGGACAATGAATATCCAGTTGAGTTATTTGCTCACAAATATTACAGTTCCTTCAGAATTATACTTTCTGAATAAAATAATTCTTTTAAGAAATTGTAATTTTATGTTTTTTAAAATCTGATAATGTTGGTTGCTCAATTATTTCTGAAACCAAACAGTCAGCAAATAATCACCTACAATAAATACACACAAAAAATAAACACTTTCTTCTCAATAAAGAAAAAAAGTCTTTTTTTTTTTTTTGAGACAGAGTATTGCTCTGTCACCTAGGCTGGAGTACAATGGTGTGATCTCGGCTCACTGCAACCTCTACCTCCTGGTTCAAATGATTCTCTCATCCCTGCCTCTAGTAGCTAGGACCTCTAGTAGTATCATTTTCCAGATGCTAAAGCCTGTCTCAAAACCCTCTCAGATCTTCCTCCAACAGGGAGTTCACTAAACCTTTTGTTAATCCTCTTCTGCTTGTTATTAATTTATTTGCATAAAATATCCCAAATATAATATCATTATCACAAGAAGGGGAACACATTTGCTAGGTAACTGGGAATGGTGCATATGGAGAACAGTATTTACCCCATTTTTACTGGATACACTCTCAATCAAGTTATTGGTTCATGCCACTCTCATTTTGCAAAGAAGTAGATACTATTTAGTCTCCTCCTTATTGCCATATCTTTTTTTGGCACATGGTCTGGCTGATCTCCATGGATTTCTCTAAATTCTCATACTTAACACATTCTACATCTACTAATGAATGCTGATTATATTTCATTCCCCAGTACATGGCCTACAACTAGATTTTTTTTTCTGTTGCAATTAGGTATGAGCATGGTCTAGTTCTTGGACTATGAACTGGAGTATAGCGCTATTAAAAAGAAGATACTTACAAATAAAGCAATTGTTAGTACTTCCTCTTTTCCCCTTCCTTAAGACTGAGAAATAGAGACAATTGAAATCTTGCACTAAGAGTAGAAAATAGCATTTAAGGATGCAAGCTATCCTACTATTCATGAACGATTCACTCCTGGATTGTTATATAAGAAAAGTAGATTTGATCTTCTTTAAGTCACTGATTTTGTTTGGGGCAGGGAAAATGACAAAAGGAAAAGTAAGCCTCCTTGTCTTTGTGACATTGCCTTTATCCTAATACATTGGTTTAATTTCAATACTGCTAGTTAGAACTGGCTTCTTTGTGCAAATTCTTAGTATTTTGAATTTACTTTCTGAACTATAAAAAAATTTGAAAATCAAATGAAATAACATATGTGAAGCTACAGAATTTTGTAATAAATAATTTAAACTCATGGAATAAGTATAACACAAGATCTTCTTTCTTATTTCTGAAGAGCCAGGTCTTTGATTGAGGAAACATGAATACCTCTAATTCTCAGAATAAAAAAATAGACTTGGAAGGATTAGAATTCACTATATAGTTCAACAGTAATAGATTTTTAAAATCATGCTTAATTAAAGTGCTTAAAAACATATAAGGGGAAAAAATGTTTGGGTGAGTTAAATCCTGGAATAAGAATCTTAAAGATCTGTATTGACATTTTAGAGACCTGATTCTGTATGTGATTTAGGAATAAATTTATGTTTTCCTGTCTTGCTTCTCTATTCTCTAAGCTGGGAAATCTCACAAGATTTTTGGCTCAATGAATAACAAACTGATGATGAGGAGGTGTTTTTAAGTATATGAAGTTATTATCTGTAATAACTTAAAAATTAGAACATATGTAAAACATATTACAGTATTGTCTGCTCTCAAGATATTTATATTATGGCTTCAGTGTATAAGAAAAATTTATAGGCCTAATCATCACTTTTTTGTATTAGTTAAAAAATCTACCACCCCCTCATTGAAGATTGGGAGACACATTTTCATTTAGTGACATTTTTTCTTGTGTGGCCTCTTTTTCTGAGTGTTTTTCATTCCCATGTATTTATTACTACCAAGCATGAAAGATTTTTTTTCTCCCATTTGTATAACTATTTTCATTATGTCAAGACTTTGTTCATGAAACCCATTCCTTGTTTGTTATCATATATAATTTTAAGTTATTTTTCCTTTTGTATTCCAGACTTTCTTTTTCTTCTCTTCACTTCAATTATGCAATCTTAGTTTATTATGTATCCCAATACAAATCCCCTGCTGAAATTTTTAAAATATGCTTTTGGAAATCTAGTGTTAGCAAGAATCACCAGTAATATTACTAAAAGACATTTGATCAATTATTAATATATACACATATACACCACACTTATATTTAGAAACATTATATAGTCATATATAAAAATCACACACAAAATGTTAACATTGTAGTGAACATCAATGTATATATTATATTTTGTATTCTGCAGACCTTGGACAAAAGCTCTTGTTGTCATCTGTGTCCATATGTTTGAATATCTTATAAAGTGTTATTAATTAGAAACATTTTAGCTTTGGGTCTTTTTTTTCAGACTTATCTATTGCTATGAATTGAATTGTGTTCCTCCAAATTCATATATTGAAGAATGTCCCAGTAATATCTCAGAATATGGCCTTATTTAAAGATAGATTCTTTCTAGTGGGAATCAAATTACAATGAGGTCATTAGGATGGGCCCTAATACAATATAACTTGTGTCCTTAACAGAAGAGGAAATTTTGACACAGAGACATGCATAGAGGGACAACAATGTGGAGAGGCCTAAGGAGAAAATGGCCAAGTAGAGAGGCCGGGACGAGATTCTTGTCTCACCACCCTCAGAAGAAATGACTCCAGAACAGTGAGATAATATATTTCTGTTAAGTCACCTGGTCTGTGATACTTTATTGCTGTCCTAGTAAACTAAGTACGTTCATAAAACACAGTCCTTAGTTTATGTAGAAATATGTACAAAAATATTTCAGTAGGTGGCACCACCTTCCATTTAGCTGACCAGCAAAAACCTGAGAATCATTCTTGAGTTTTTCATTTCCCTTACTTCCCATATAGAAACTATCAGCAAATATTTCTCAACTATGATCACTTTTCTTCATTACTACCACTATTACAAAATCTAACCTTGCCAAGCATGGTGGCTCACACCTGCAATCTCAGCACTTTGGGAGGCCGAGGCAGGTGGAACACCTCAGGTTAGCAGTTTGAGACCAGCCTGGCTAACATGGTGAAACCTCATCTCTACTAAAAATACAAAAATTAGCCAGGCATGGTAGCAGGTGCCTATAATCCCAGCTACTCAGGAGGCTGAGGCAGGAGAATTGCTTAAACCCAGGAGGTGGAGGTTGCAGTGAGCCTGTTTCACACCACTGCACCCCAGCCTGGGTGGCAGAGTGAGATTGTCTCAAAAAAAAAAAAAAGTCTAAGCCTACAATATTGTGTCTGGAATATTGAAGTGTCCTTCTAACAATCTATTTGCTTCCATTATTTCTCATCTGTAATTCATTCTTATTGGAACAGAGTGATATTTTTAAAATATAGTAATTTCATGTCTCTTCCATGCCTGAAACCCTTGTGGGGCTCCCCTGTTTTCATAGAAGAAATCCAGACTTCTCAGCCGGTTTATCAGGCTCTTTAGCTTTCTTACACACAATTAAAGGATTTTGGCTTTGGGCCTGAGCATGTAACTACTACCCAACTATGTCCTTGCCTTAAGTGACTGGAAAACTGGACAACAAATTATGTTTTAAGATGTTGGGCAACAGACAGTGAGGGACTGAAATTTCTGAGAGGAGAAAAACAAATGAGCTAAGCACCATTATCATCTGGCTTTTTACCTAGAGAAAATTTCTGGGAGTGGGCATCAAATGGAACATTGTAATCTCACCAAGATGAAGCCAGAGATCTGACTTCCAGGATACAGAGGCAGCTAGAATTTGCAGGGCAAGGTAGTGGGGATAAAGGAACTCTGATAAGAAGAAGTTTCATAAATCTACATGGGAGAACCCACTGAGCCTTTGTCTGAATATTAAGCTGTGCATACACAGGGTAAGATAGCATGAGGCCAGGGAAAGAGCCAACTATTGAGTAAAAAACATCTACTCGGGAGTGGTGAAAGAACAATTTATAGAGCTCAAACAAGGATGGAAGAGTGAAGAGTCATCATTAAAAACACTTGGTGTTTAGTGGAGCCCCAGAGAGACAAAACCTGGATAGTAGAGCTAATACAGCCCTAGAATAAAAGCTATACTAATTTCACATTAACAAAGTTGAAAACACGTCTTGAAAGGATCAAGCTGATGTGTAAGTAAATTGTTAGCTTGATGGAACAAAATTACTCTATTAAAAAACACAAAAATCCAAACACTCAACAATGTAGCACCCGTAACATCCAATAACTAGTAAAAAATTACAAGGCAGATGCAGAAAATTACGAATCCTAATCAGGATTAAATCAGCCAATAAGATGGATTCAGAAATAATGAGAGAAATGATAGAGTAAGAAGACAAGATAAGACTTTAGACTTCAAATTTGCTCATGGGTTTACCAGAAAACATAAAAATAGTAAGAGAGCACATAAGAAATCTCAGTACAGAACTGTAGTTTACATATGTCTAAATAACTAAATGGGAATTCTAGAACTGTAAAACAGTATCTGAATTGAAATTCTCACTAGATTAAACACTGCAGAAGAAAAGAATATTAAACTTGCAGATGGGCAACAGAAATGATCAAAATTTAATGACAGAGAGAAAAGAAACTGAAAAAAAAAAAACAATTGTAATGACCCATAAGACAATATCAAACCATATATTGTATTTGTTTTTATTTTTATTTTATCTATTTATTTTTAGATGCAGTCTTACTACTATTTCCTATAAGCTGGTGTTTTTATTTTTTATTTTTTTTTTTATTTTACTTTAGGTTCTGGAATACATGTGCAGGTCATGCAGGGTTGTTGCATAGGTGCATATTATATCTGGCATTTCTCCCCATGTTATCCCTCCCCATCCTTCCTACTCTCCGCTGTCCCTACCCTAGCCCTGCCCTCCAAACTGCCCCCAGTGTGTGATGCTCCTCTCCTGTCCACATGTTCTCATTGTTCAACACCTGCCTATGAGTGAGAACATGCGGTGTTTGATTTTCTGTTCTTGTGTCAGTTTGCTGAAAATGATGGTTTCCAGATTCAACTAAGTCCCTACAAAGGACACGAACTCATCGTTTTTTTTTGGAGGCATAGTATTCCATGGTGTATATGTGCCACATTTTCTTTGTCCAGTCCATCATTGATGGGCATTTGGGTTGGTTCCAGGTCTTTGCTATTGTAAACAGGGCTGCAATGAACATACGTGTGCATATGTCTTTATAGTAGAACAATTTATAGTTCTTTGGGTATATACCCAGTAATGGAATTGCTAGGTCAAATGGAATTTCTATTTCTAGATCCTTGAGGAATCACCACACTGTCTTCCACAATGGTTGAACTAATTTACACTCCCATCAACTGTGTAAGAGTCTTCCTATTTCTCCACATCCTTTCCAGCATCTGTTGTCTCCAGATTTTTTAATGATCACCATTCTAACTGGCGTGAGATGGTATCTCAATGTGGTTTTGATTTGCATTTCTGTAATGACCATTGATGAGGAGCATTTTTTCATATGTGTGTTGGCCTCATATATGTCTTTTTTTGAAAAGCATCTGTTCATATCCTTTGCCCACTTTTGAATGGGTTTTTTTTTTCTTGTATATCTGTCTTAGTTCTTTGTAGATTTTGGATATTAGTCCTTTGTCAGATGGGTAGACTGCAAAATTCTTTTCCCATTCTGTTTGTTGCTAATTCTCTCTAATGATGGTTTCTTTTTCTGTACAGAACTTCTGAATTTTAATTAGATCCCATTTGCCTATCTTGGCTTTTGTTGTCATTGCTTTTGCTGTTTTAGTCATGAAGTCTTTGCCTATGCCTGTGTCCTGAATGGCTTTGCCTATGTTTTCTTCTAGGGTTTTTATGGTATTAGGTTTTATGTTTAAATCTTTAATACAATTTCACGGTATTGATTCTTCCTAACCATGAGCATGGAATGTTTCTCCATCTGTTTGTGTCCTCTCATATTTCATTGAGCAGTGGTTTATAGTTCTCCTTGAAGAGGTGCTTTACATCCTTTCTTAATTGTATTCCTAGGTATTTTATTCTTTTTGTAGCAATTGTGAATGGGAGTTCACTCTTGATTTGGCTCTCTGTTTGTCTGTTATGGTATGTAGGAATGCTTGTGATTTCTGCACATTGATTTTGTATTCTGAGACTTTGCTAAAGTTGCTTATCAGTTTGAGAAGATTTTGGGCTGAGACAATAGATTCTTATAAATATACAATCATGTTGTCTGCCAGTAGAGACAATTTGACTTCATTCTGTCCTTTATTTCTTTTTCTTGCCTAATTGCTTTGGCTAGAACTTCCAATCTATATTGAATAGGAGTGGTGAGAGAGGGCATCCTTGTCTAGTGCCTGATTTCAAAGGGAATTCTTCCAGCTTTTGCCCATTCCATATGATATTGGCTGTAGGTTTGTCATAAATAGCTTTTATCATTTATGATATGTTCCATCAATACCTAGTTTATCGAGAGTTTTTAGTATGAAGGGCTGTTGAATTTTTTCGAAGGCCTTCTCTGCATCTTTTAAGATAATCGTGTGGTTTTTGTCTTTGGTTCTGTTTTTGAGGTAGATTACATTTATGGACTTGCATATGTTGAACCAGCCTTGCATCCCCGGGATAAAGCCTATTTGATGGTAATGAGTACGCTTTTTGATGTGCTGTTGCATTCAGTTTGCCATTATTTTATTGAATATTTTTGCATCAATGTTCATAATGGATATTGGCCTAAAGTTTTCTTTCTTAGTTGGGTCTCTGCCTGGTTATGGTATCAGGATGATATTGGTCTCATAAAATGAGTTAGGGAGGAGTCTCACTTTTTGTATTGTTTGATATAGTTTCAGAAGGAATTGAACCAGCTCTTCTTTGTACGTCTGATAGAATTTGGCTGTGAACCGATCTGGACCTAGACTTTTTTTGGTTGGTAGGCTATTGATTGCTGCCTCAACTTCAGCCCTTGTTATTGGTCTATTCAGTGTTTCAACTTCCTCCTGGTTTAGTCTTGGTAGAGTACAAGCATCCAGGAATTTATCCATTTTTTTCCTGGTTTACTGGTTTATGTGCTCAGAGTTGTTTGTAGTAATCTCTGATGGTAGTTTTATTTCTGTGGGATCAGTGGTGATATCCCCTTTATCTTTTTTTATTGCAACTATTTGATTCTTCTCTCTTTTTTATTAGTCTGGCTAGTGGTCTATTTTGTTGATCTTTTCAAAAAAACACCTCCTGGATTTATTGATTTTTTGAAGGGTTTTTTTTTTCTGTCTCTATCTCCTTCAGTTCGGCTCTGGTTATTTCTTGTCTTCTGCTAGCTTTTGAGTTTTTTTGATCTTCCTCCTCTAGCTCTTTCAATTTTGATGATAGGGTGTCAATTTTAGATCTTTCATTGTGTCTCATGTGGGCATTTATTGCTATAAATTTCCCTCTCGATACTGCTTTAAAGGTGTCCCAGAGATTCTGGTAAGTTGTGTATGCATTCTGATTGGTTTCAAAGAACATCTTTATTTCTGCCTTCATTTCATTGTTTATCCAGTCGACACTCAGAAGCAAGTTGTTATGTTTCCAGCTGGTTGTATGAATTTGACTGTGTTTCTTAACCCTGAGTTCTAATCTGATTGTGCTGTGGTCTGATAGACTGTTCGCTATGATTTCCATTTTTTGCCTTTGCTGAGGAGTGATTTGCTTCCAATGATGTGGTCAATTTTAGAGTAAGTATGATGTGGTACTGAGAAAAATGTATATTCTGTAGATTTGGGGTGGATTGTGAGATGGGTTTCCTGAATACAGTACACCGATGGGTTTTGACTTTTTATCCAGTGTGTCAGTCTATGTCTTTTGACTGGGGCATTTAGGCTGTTTACATTCAATGTTAATATTGTTATGTGTGAATTTGATCCTGCCATTATGTTACTGGCTGGTTTTCTTTCCTGTTAGTTGAATAATTTTCTTCATTGCATTATTGGTCTTTGCTATTTGGTGTGCTTTTGCAGTGGTTGGTACTTGTTCCTTTCCAAGCTTAGTGTTTCTTTCAGGAGCTTTTGTAGGGCAGGTCTGGTGGTGACAACATCTCTCAGTAATTGCCTGTCCATAAAGGATTTTTTCTCCTTCACTTATAAAGCTTAGTTTGGCTGGATATGAGATTCTGGGTTGAAAGTTCTTTTCTTTAAGGATGTTGAATATTGGCCCCTACTCTCTTCTGGCTTGTAGGGTTTCTGCTGAGAGATTCACTGTGAGCCTGATTGGCTTCCCTTTGAGGGTGACCTGACCTTTCTCTCCGGCTTCCCTTAGCATTTTTTCCTTCATTTCAACCCTGGTGAATCTGATGATTTGTATCTTGGGGTTGCTCTTCTTGAGGAATATCTCTGTGGAATTCTCTGTATTTCCTGGGTTTGAATGTTGGACTGACTTGCTAGGCTTGGGAAGTTTTCCTGGATAATATCCTTGAGCATTTTTTCCAGTTGGATTCATTCTCCCTGTCATAATCATGTACACCAATCAAGCATAGATTAGGTCTTTTCACATAATCCCATATTTCTTAGAGGCTTTGTTTCTTTTCACTCTTTTTTCTCTTGTCTTGTCTTCTCTTTTTATTTCATTGAGTTGGTCTTCAATCTCTGATATCCTTTCTTCTGCTTGATCGATTTGGCTATTAAAACTTGTGTTTGCTTCACATAGTTCTCATGCTGTGTTTTTCAACTCCATCAAGTCTTTTATGTTCTCTAAGCTGGCTATTCTAGTTAGCATTTCATCTAACATTTTTTCAAGGTTTTTGGTTTCTTTGCATTGAGTTAGAACATGTTCCTTTAGCTCAGAAAAGTTTGTTATTATCCACCTTCTGAAGACTGTTTCTGTCAATTCATCACACTCTTTCTTGGTCATGTTGTGTTCCCATGTTGTTGAGGAGTTGTGATCCCTTGAAGGAGAAGAGGTGTTCTGGTCTTTGATGGTTTCATCTTTTTTGCATTGTTTTTTCCCATCTTCATGGATTTACTTGGCTGTGATCTCAGGCAGCTGCTTGAAGAGGTCGCTTGTCTGCTTGTCAAGGCACTACTGGGTTTCTAGTGACTCCTTCAGGTTGCTAGGTATTTGTAATTGCAATGAGAAAATGAGGACAGAGAATGTGGCAGAATATTCTTTTGAAGAAAAAGGGCTAATATTTTCCAGATTTGGTGAAAACTATAAAATAAAATCAGTGATTCAAGAATCTGAACAAACTCCAAGCTGCATAAACACACACACACACACACACACACACACACACACACACACACATACAACTAGAAAAAGGCACACTATAATTAAGCTGCTAAAAATTAGTGACAAAGAACAAAATCCTAAAAGCAGCCAAGAATAAGATATATTACACAGACTGGAATAACGGTAAGAATAGCCACTGACATCTCATAAAGAACTATGTAAGCCAGAAGACAACAATAAATTTTTAAAGTCCTAAGGAAAAAAAATGTGTCAATATAGAAGTCTACCTCCTGTAAAAATGACTTTCAAAAATGAGATTGAAATAAGAACATAGTTAAATGCACAAAACCTGTGAAGATTTTTTTCTTATTGGGCTACACTAAACAATACGTTAAAGGAGAAGTTCTGGCTGGAAATAAAGGCTCATGCCTGTAATCCCAGCACTCTGAGAGGCCAAGGTGGATGGATTGAGCCCAGGAATTTAAGACTAGCCTGGGAAACAGAGGGAGATACCATTTCTACTAAAAAAATTTTTAATTAGCCTGATGTGGTGGTATATGCCACTAGACTTGAGCCTAGGTGACAGAGCAAGACCCTATCTCAAACAAAACAAAACA
>PVKP010021369.1:0-39256 GCA_004027715.1 Plecturocebus donacophilus | reverse complement strand
TTTTGCTCTCCATTAGGTTGGTAGATCTTCCTCCATCCCTTTATGTTAAGTGGTTGTGTGTCCTTGCCTAAAGAAAGGTCTGAATACAGCATACTGATGGGTTTTAGCTTTTTATTCAGTTTGTCTAACTATATGTTTTGATTGGGGCATTTAATCCATTTAAGTTTAGGCTTAATATTGATGTTATTTAAGGCTAACTAGCTTTTTGTCCATTGGTTGACGTAAATTCTTCATTGTTGTAACATTCTTTACTTTTTGGTAAGTTTTTAGGATAAATCATGCTGATTGTTCCTTTCTGTGTATAGTACTTCTCTCAGAAGTTGTTGTAAAACAGGCCTGGTGGTGATGAAATCTCTGAGTTCTTGCTTGTTCGCAAAAAATTTTATTTTTCCTTCACGTGTAAAAACTTAGTTTGGCTGGATATATAACTCTGGGTTTAAAGTTTTTTTCTTTAAGGATGTTAAATATTAACCCCCACTCTCTTCTAGCTTGTAGAGTTTCTACTGAGAGATCTGTGAGTCTGATAGGCTTCCCTTTATGGGTAACCTGGCCCTTCTCTCTTGCTGCCCTTAGTATTTTCTCCTTTATTTCAATCCGAGTAAATCTGACGAGTATGTGTCTTGGGGTTGGTCTTCTTGAGGAATATCTTTGTGGGGTTCTCTGTATTGCCTGGAGTCGAGTATTGTCATGCCTTACTAGTTCAGGAAAATTTTCCTGGATAATGTCCTGAAAAATATTTTCCAGCTTGGTTTCATTCTCTTTGTCACTTTCAGGTATACCTATTAAGCGTAAATTAGGTCTTTTCACATAGCCCCATATTTCTTGGAGATTTTGCTCATTCCTTTTTACCCTTTTATCTCTGATCTTATCTTCTCGTTTCATTTCATTAAGTTGGTCTTCAACCTCTAATATCCTTTCTTCTGCTTGATCAATTCGACTGTTAAAACTTGTGCATACTTCACAGATTTCTCATATTGTGTTTTTCAGCTCCATCAATTCGTTCATATTCCTCTCTAAATTGTCCATTCTGGTTAGCATTTTGTCGAACCTTTTTTCAAAGTTGTTAGTTTCTTTGCATTGGGTTAGAACGTATTCTTTTAGTTCACAGAAGTTTCCCATTATCCACCTTCTGAAGCCTAACTCTGTTAATTCTTAGCACTCATTTTCCATCAGGCCTTGTTCCGTTTCTGATGAGGAACTAGCATCTTCTGTAGAAGGACAGATGTTCTGATTTTGAGTGTTCTGTTTTTTTACGGTGGCTTCTTGGCATCTTTGTGGTTTTATCTACCTGTCGTCTTTGTAATTACCAACTTTCAAATTAGGTCTCTGAGTGGATGTCCAGCTTGTTAATTCCCAGCTCTGGAATCTATGTAATTTTCACTGCGGTGACCCACAATGCTGACCAAAACAGCAGCCTTGAAATTTGTGGTGCTTTTCTACCCGGGGGTCTCCGGTCTGGCTTCTCAGTCCCTTTTTCAATCAGCTGAATGGACTGCTCTACCTTCCCAGAGCTCCAAACATCATCCAAAAGGAGACCCAGTCCCGTTTACTCCGCACCAAGAGCTGCTGGGCCGAGGCGCCGGCAAAACAGCCACGCCAGCCAAAAGAGTCACGCTGGCGACCTGTGGGACTCCTCTGCTGGGAATGTCTTGGTCTGTGGGCACCAAAAATTCGTCTGTGAGTGTGGCATCCACTTGCTCTCTGCGCTTTCACTGGGAGCTGCAATCCTGAGCTGCTAGTGATTGGCCATCTTGGATCTCTCTGATTTTTTGACTTTTTAATTCAACCCCTCGTCTTTTTACTGATACATAGATAAAATTCTAAGATAATTCCTAAAGAATTATTCCTAAAAAATAGTCTATATTTTCTGATTGAAATGGCACTTGATTTTAACAAATATTAGATGAAATAAATGAAAGGAGAAGTCTTCTTGATGCAATCAAGCAGTCGGGCATTCCCTCTCCTTTGTGTTTTCATAACACTTTTCATGTAGTCAAGTATTTATTCATTCATTTCAGAAACATTAAGTCTACTACATATCAGGGACTATGCTGGGCAGTGAAGAATACAGACACTTAAACACATTATTATAACACAATGTGATAACTGGTATAAGGGTAGTTTATATAGGGTAAAAAAAGATGTAGATGAATAGCTGACTATGCTAGGAAAAATAAAGGCTTCTTGGAGGAAAGTAACACTCAAACTGACTTTTAAGAAGGAAGAACAGGTGTTTACAAAGCAGACAAAAGGGAGAGAGAGTGTTTCAGACTGAGGACATTCCATGTTCAAAAACATCATAAACTATAGTAAGTTATTTATTCTTCTATTTTAGTCTTTATCACATGGTATTGCAATTTGTTTACTTATCTGAACATAGTTTATGGCTTTCCTTGAGAATGAGAATTTCACTTTGTTTTTATTTCCTATAGTACCTAGCAAGTAGTAAACAGCTTGGGTCTGTACTGCAACAGGGTTAGCTAGTGGTATACCTAAGTTTGTTTGCTGGTTTTTTGAGATGGAGTTTTGCTCTTGTTGCTCAGGCTGGAGTGCAATGGCATGATCTCGGCTCATCGCAACCCCCACCTTCTGAGTTTAAGCGATTGCCTTGCCTCAGCCTCCTGAGTAGCTGGGATTACAGGCAAGCGCCACCACATCTGGCTAATTTTGTATTTTTAGTAGAGATGGGGTTTCTCCATGTTGGTCAGGCTGGTCTTGAACTCCTGACCTCAGGTGATCTGCCCATCTCAGCCTCCCAACATGCTGGGATTACAGGCGTGAGCCACTGCGCCTGGCTATCAAACACAGACACTCTTTATACATACTTTTTGGGGGTATACAATCTCTTCCCGAAGGAAAGTGTTTTCTCCAGCATTCTTATCAAAGAGACCCCAGTCCATCTTGAGATCCCAGATGAGAGTATAGCAGGAACTAATGATATAAAAGATAATCCACAGGTAAAAGAACACCGTGGCGTCCGAGTGGCCTCTTTCTGAAGAAAGAAAGGGAAAGGGAAAAGAAAAAATTACATTTAGGTAAAATTCTTCATTAAATAACACTAATTAAAACACAGATTCTTAAATAGCTCCATAACAAAGCAAAGCTTTAAACAAATCATAGGAAGATCACTGTCTAACAAAGGTTAAATAATAAATATGATTTCCCTGAGTTTCAAAGCAATCATCAAACGTTTATTGAATACATAACACTTGCACAATGTATAGAAGTTTTGGAGGCTCTATGCTGAATACATTTTTAAAAATCCATATAATTGCAATGAAGGCGTTGAATGTTACAAAATATGTAATTTTAGCTTTTGCCATCAGGTGGCAGCCTAGGGTAAAATATGAAAAAAATTGAAAAATTGAAAAAAAAAATGGAAATACCACTAACAAGGAATGCGCTGCATTTGCTTCAAGAAATTCTTGGATTGTTTTTACTTTAGAACAATTTCCTTTATACACTTAGATCCTGTCAATACTTACTGTGATGGCAACCAGATCATTCTAAGTCTAGATAAAATGCCCGAAAACAACAGATAAGGATTTTACCCTTAAGGGTATGTATGAAAGCAAATTTCTCTCAAGTCACAAAGCAAAGTAAGATATTTTAGCTTTTCTTAGAGGGTATTTATTGATACAAAGGCCTAATTTGTGGAGAGTACCATAAATTTTGGCTTTTTGCTGAAAATACTGTAAGACACACTAAATGAGAATAATGATTTGCAAATATAGTTATACAATTTGATCATTTTTGCTTCATAAACTAACGAAATTCTTCTTTGGTAAGCTCCAGAGTCACCGTGGAACATCTCTAGGTGTGATATAGGTATATAACTACTAATATGGTTCTGCATCACCAGGAAAAAAAGGCATACAACATCTAATTCAAAAAAGCTTAAATTTTGGTCAGTTTCTTAAAGGAATAGACAGCAAAGGATATATCATGCATTGTTCATATTTTTTTTTCTGTTAAAATAAGTAAGTGTTTATTAACCACTTTTAGATTATATTAATATGTTAAGTACAGTATGATTCAAAGGTACCCCTTATAAATTTATAATCTAGAGCATGAAACAGACATTTGTTATTGACAAATTCGAACTCAAAATGAAGTATAAACAACGGGCTATGAGAGCACCAAGGCAAATGGGAATGTTTCCAACAGTAGGAAGTAAAAGGAAGCAGCATTTGAGTTATTTCTAGAAGGATAAATAAATAGTATTGCAAAAGTCAGGCAAATGAGTTAAGGTCATTCAAGGTTGCAGAAGGTATTGAGAAGGCAGATAAGGAGAAGGCAGCGGCAAGTACAAGATGTGTTTGAGAAGTTACAAGTAATCTATGCTGAATGTAGATGACATACAGAGGATGTGAGAGAAAGGTATGATTTAAAACAAGGATGAAAAAGACTCATCTGGGTCTGACTGTGGAATGCCTCCATGGGCTTTAGGATCAGATCTGTATTTTAGAAAAACAACTGGTTGGCAAATTACTTGCAAATAATTGGTTAAAAGAAATAGATACCTCAGAGCTTCAGGGTTGTGTGAACATCAGTTCTCATCAGCTCATGAGAGCCAATTGCTAAATTTTCAGAAACTCTGGAAGCTGGTTATCAAAAGTAGTCTATACTAAAAATTAACTTACATAACTTTATAAATAGCTACATTAAAATAAAGGTAACACATACTCAAAAATCATTACTTTTTAATAATTTTATTAATTTTTGCTATTATTTACTCTCTCAAGGTTATATATATTTATTGTACCTGTATGATGGAAATACTGGATAATGCTGTGCTACTGTACATCTTTTCCTAACTCCACATTTAGTGTTATCATCTTATTAGTTTGAAATTGGCTATGGTGGAAATATTTACAGCATGGAAATCAGCAAACACTACGAATCCATGCCCCATCCCACTCCCACCCAAGAACTGGTTTGCTGAACATATACCAGACATCACTGTTTAGCTGCTTTTCTTAGAAAGGTAGTGGTAGGAAAAGAAATTGGTATTTTTATTATTTTTTTTAATTTTATTTATTTATTTATTTATTTATTTATTTTGAGATGGAGTCTCGCTCTGTTGCCCAGGCTGTAGTGCAGTGGTGCAATCTTGGCTCACTGCAACCTCTGCCTCTCAAGTTTAAGCAATTCTCCTGCCTCAGCCTCCCGAGTAGCTGGGATTACAGGTGCCTGCCACTATGCCTGGCTGACTTTTGTATTTTTAGTAAAGACAGGGGTTTCGCCACATTGGCTGGACTGGTCTCGCACTCCTTACCTCAGGTGATCCACCCACCTTGGCTTCCCAAAATGCTGGAATTACAGGTGTGAGCCACCGCACCTGGCCAAAATTGGTATTTTTTAAAATGGTCCACATGTGATTCTGCTGAATAGCCAGGCTTTGATATAATCACATTTTCACACTTAATCTATCTCCACAAAAATGTTTCTTCATCAAAAGCAACTTGAGCTGAATATGTATACTATAACACTATGTCATATAAATTATCAACCTAAAATGCCTAAAAAATTATTAATCTATCATCTAGGTATAGTTCATGTGTTCTGACATGCATTTATTCCATTCTATCTGCAGGTACAGGGACTAAATGAGAAGTATCATTCAATAATTCACATCATGGGTGCATTAAAAAAGATAACTAAAAGTCATCTATTAAGATTCACAAAGAATAAAGCAAATTCGGCAACTTAGTAAAATTTACTCTTCTCCTATTTTCAAAACAAGATCAACGATCAACACTGAGAGATAAAGACAAACAACTTAACTGTTATTTATATTTACAACACTTAAAAAAAAACGAATATGAGGTATGTGCCAGGTATTTTACAAACACTGTCTCATTTAATTTTCCCAATAATAAATTATCATTTTGTCTGCTAGCAAAAGGACATGAGAATAGAGTAATGGATACATTCAGTAGGAGATAACAAAATGAGTACTTCTCAAGTGAGTATAGGTAATTCTGAGTCTTATTATAGAAAACTGATTTTCTTTTCTTCTTTACTAATTACTGAAGAAATAATCAAGTGTAAATTATTACATAAAAGGAGATTGTGGAGAGGAGTGAAAATGTTACATGAAAAAGGAATTAATAATGAAACTAAAACAACGTGCTAATTTTCTGGTATTTCTCCCATATTTTAAGTACAAGTCTTATCCTTAGAGTATAATTATTACAATGGTACAACAGATCTGGTGTTTCTCTTTTGTAAGCCCATATTATTTTTCTTTTCTTTTTTAGTCACAACCTGTTCATTTTGACAAATGCAGAGTCATGTACCCATCACCACAATCAAGATATAAACCACCTCCATAACTCCAAAGAATTCCTGAACACCTCATTGTAGCCCCACTGACAACTACCAGTCTGTGTTCTCTTCTGGTAGTTTTGCCTTTTTAAGACGGTCACATAAAATGGAACCATTTAGTATACAGCACTTTGAGTCTAGTTGTTTTCACTTAGCACATGATTCAGCCATGTTGTTGCATGTATCGGTGGCTTATTTCTTTTTTTTGCTAACCAGTATTACTTAGTAAGGATGTACACAAATTGTTGATCCACTTACTTGTTGATGAACATACAGATTGTTTTTCAGTTTTTGACAATTCCAAAAAAATCATTTTATAAATATTCATACACAAGATTTTATGTGATACATTTTCATTTCTCTTGGGTAAAGTGAGATTGCTGGGTTGTATGGTAAGTGGATGTTTAACTTTATAATAAAAATCTTTCAAACTGTTTTAAAGAGTCATTGTATCATTTTGCATTTTCACTAGCAACGTAAGAGAAATTTAGTTCTCCTTCTTTAACAGTATTTGATATTGCCATTTAAAAAACTTAGCCATTCTTTTTTTTTTTTTTTGAGATGGAGTTTTGCTCTTGTTGCCCAGGCTGGAGTGCAATGGAGTGATCTCGGCTCACTGCAACCTCCACCTCCCAGTTTGAAGTGATTTTCCCACCTCAGCCTCCTGAGTAGCTGGGATTACAGTCATGCGCCACCATGACTGGCTAATTTTGTATTTTTAGTAGAGACGGGGTTTCTCCATGTTGGTCAGGCTGGTCTCGAACTCTCGACCTTAGGTGATCCACCCACCTCAGCCTCCCAAAGTGCTGGGATTACAAGCGTGAGCCACCGAGGACAGCCAAAATTTAGCCATTCTAATAGGCATGTAGTAGTATCTAGTTGTGACATTAATCTTTACTCCTCTGATGACTAGTGATGTCAGGAATCTCTTTATGTATTTAACCGTCATCTGTGCATCTTTTTTGGTGATGGATTTGGTCAAGTATTTGGCCAAAAATTTTGAGGGGGAATTTCTTGTCTTACTATTATTGCATTGTCTGAAATTTTAAAATTTATTCTGTATTCCAGTTTTCTTTCTGATGGGTTTTCTGCAAAAAATTTTCTGTTAATGTGTGGCTTATCTTTTCGTTTTCCAAAGCAACATTTTTGAATGTGTACATTCAAAGGTGTAAAATTTTGATTAAGACAATTTTAATTAAAAAGCATTTAAAAGTATCTCTTTTTTCAAATCATACTTTGATTTTCTATATAAGAAGTCCATATCATTTCTATGCAATTTCTATGAAACATACATGAGGACTTGCGGAGTTTTAAATAAACAAATATTCTACAGAATATTTCAGAGTAAGTAATGTTTTATCTGAAGAACTTCTTCAAACAATGGTCAGCATACACTTGAATCTACAAATGCTACATTTTAGTCTCATTTTAATTACTACCATTATTTGATCTTTCCCATCTCTCAAGTGAAAAACGTTTCTCTCCCTGAAATCACCTGCCTTCATTGGTATTCAGGAGATGTCCTGGAAAGATATTATCACTTTAGGCAAGTAATTACATCTTATTCTCTCTTGGCTAACCCTGGTAGCACACTTTAGTGATGTTTAGAATCACAGAAAATCAAGTCATTGCTATTCTACTCTAAGCTTCCATCTATTATACACCTGCTACATTCAAAGCATAATTCATATTGGACATATTTATGGTAATGGTATCCACTGAATTTAACACAAATAAAAAATTTCTTATGGTTTTGTACCCACAATCATTGTGCAAATGCCTAAAAAAAAAAAAAAAAGGAAAAGGATGAAAGTACTAAAGAGACGATGTGGGAATTATTTTTTAAAAAGAGAGAAGAAAAAGTACTAGAGAGAGAAATTAGAAAAATTAAATATGTAAATCAACTTGAATCATGCTTCAGGGCGAATATTTTAAAAATAAAAAATGTGGCACCACGTGAAGAAAACAACGGTTTCCTTTTCACCTAAAACTTTTGTATTCTGGTAATAATTTACTAGTTTGAAATAAAATAAGAAAACAAAATAGACTAGATATAGTTTTAAAAGCCCAAACCTATAAAAGTAAACTGAATTATGATTGAGTTTAGGATCTAGCAAATCCTGGGTCTATTCCTATTACCTAAAAGAAGAAAAATAAAACCTTTGAATTGTGAGATTAATATTGTCCTCCAAAAATGAACAAATACAGATATTCCCCTGATCTTTAGTACGTTTTAGTTATATGTGAGCTCACACAGATTAATCCCTCAGGTGATTACCATCTTTATCCTTAGGGCAGACAAGACAGACATTATTATTCTCATTTCACAGTTAAGGAAACTGAAGTTGAGGGAGATAGTTAATAAATAGAAAGATAACTAGATTTGAAGTTAGAATTTGGGTTTGAATTTAGACCGCCTCTCCCAAGCCTTGTAGTTATAGAAAATTCACACACTTAATATGATTGAGACAAAAAAGGAACTCATAAGGCCTAAGGCTAAATGAGGGATCCAGAAAGAGGAATCATTTTGTACTAGACAGCATTGCTTCTCTAAGTCCATCTCAACTTTAAAATGAAAAAAGCAGTTTCATAAAACCATGAAATAACATTTAAAAAATTCTAATATAGTATGGAAAAATAGAATTTAAAAGTTACTACACATATTGCTTATTTCATACTGTATATAAAATTATGTTTATGAAAAAACCAGAAGTGGTTATCTCAGATGAAGGAAGTAAGATTAAGGAAGAAAGTGGGCTGAGGAAAACAACTGTTATTAGGGTGGTGATACATATGATTTAAATAAGACTTTAATTTTGCTATATTGTTTTTATGATAAAAACAGTACACAGGAATTCCTTTACTCATTCAAGAAATGTTTACTGAGTATATACTATAACCTGCATTATTTACTGTATAACTAGAATACTAAAGACTAACTCCAAAAAAATCTGTTCACTTGTATATTCAACAAACAAATAGTGAATGTCTATTAGGTAAGTTAACTAGGTATATTCTAGGGAATGGAAATGTACTGAAGAACTACTAAGGACGAAGTCTAAAAGAGGAGCGAGAACAAAGTCAAAAACACAATGTGTAGGTACAATTGTGGAACTGTTTATAGAAAAGGAATCAATAAGCCAGGAGGGGAAATAGCTAGGAAAGGCTTCCTGAAGGAGGTACTATTTGAGCTAAATCTTGAAAGGACTTGAGTTAAACAGGTTTATGGGGCAGAGAGAACCATATCAAGCAGAATAGAAACCATTCATTCATTCATTCATTCAATAAAAGAGCACCTGCATACGCCAGATATTATTCTAGGTACCAGGCATACAACAGTGAATCATATTTACTAATGGTCAGACAAATTTCCTGTCTGAGTAAAGCCTCCTATCTCACCGGGAGTAGACGATGATCAGATATATAAGTAAACAAGGTGATTTCACACAGTAAAAAATACCATGAAGAAAACAGTACAGGATGATATGACAAAATTCCTTTAGACAGATTCAGGCAGAAACAGCATTTAGGCAGAGGTGGTTTCTTAAGTTGGGACTTGGGTAATGAGAAGGAACCAGTCACATGAAAAGCTGGAGAAAGGGCTGGGCACAGTGGCTAACACCTGTAATCCCAGCACTTTCAGAGGCTGAGGTGGGCAGACCATGAGGTCAGGAGATCGAGACCATCCTGGCCAACATGGTGAAACCCTGTCTCTACTAAAAATACAAAAACATTGGCTGGGCGTGGTGGCGCACACCTGTGGTCCCAGCTACTCTGGAGGCTGAGGCAGGAGAATTGCTTGAACCCAGGAAGTGGAGATTGCAGTGAGCCAAGATCATGCTACTGTACTACAGCCTAGGTAACAGTGCGAGACTCCATCTAAAAGCTGGAGAAACAATATATATATAATATTAAAATTTCTAGTAACCATATTTAAAAAGATGGAAACAAGTAAAATTAATAATATATTTTATGTAACCTATATCTAAAATGTTATCACTTTTATATTTAATATAGAGTCAAAATAAAATTATCTTTCATAGTTTTTTTTCAAACTAAGTCTTCAAGATCCAATTTGTATGTTACACTTACAGCACATTTCGATTTAGATTAGGCATATTTCAAATGCTCAACAGATAGATGTAGCTGATAGTTATATTACGCAGCAGTGCAGTTCTAGGTATCTTAGGGGAGATGAGTCATGAGGTGTAAATACTGAAAGTAGTGTATTAATAAGGCTTGGCAATAGCCCAGTGAGATAGAATGAGAGCTAGAATTGAGTATAAGTTTAAAGGACAGAGAGGTAAGACAAAAATTAAGAAATATTTAGGAACTAAAATTGGCAGGATTTGGTAAATTTTGAAGGTGAGATAAAAGATACAGTCAAGGATGACTTCTAGTCTTTAACCTGGGTGAGTGGGATGGTACCATAAACTGGGCTAGAGAACATGGAGCTTGAAGCAAGCTTAGGAAAAAAACGAGTTTAGTTTCTGACGTGTTGACTTTAAGGTACTATGAAATATCAAGGTGGAGGATGCCCAGGAAACAACTGGAAATAAAACTAAAAAGCTTCAGACACAGGCTAGGGAGTCACAGAGACAGTGGTTGGAACCATCAAATAATTAGAAGCTCCTTCTACGAAAAGGACAGGATACAATGAGAAACAAGTCTTCCACCTATAAAGGAAATTACACTGCATTTGACTATACTTCGTTGAGTTTATCTTTCCCATGTTTTTTTAACAGCAAAGACTCAAAGCAATACACATTCTCTCAAATGTTAGAGCTTCTCTTTAACCTCTTAAACAATTTAAATTCTAATTCTATGTTTGTTTACATTTCAACGTTTCTAAGTATGTTTTAATTACTATAGAGTTATTTTGGCTATAGGAATGGAGACAGTAAGCATAAGAATAGACTACTGTTTTGAGATGTAGGATAGAGAAAAGGAGGAGACTAGACCAGAAGGCTTAATGAGATAAGGGAAATCTTTTTAGAGTGGGGGACTCTTGAGCAGGTACACAGGCTAGAATGACAGAGCCAGTAATGACAAAGAGTTTGAAGATTTGGGAAAAACAAGGGATGACTGCCAGAGCTAGATCCGGACAAGAGGAAATGACATCAGCACACAGGAGGAAGGACACACCTTGTTACTTTAGACTAGGGGAAATACAGTGAGAAGGGGTTTAGATTAAGTATGTAGGGAGAAGGTAGCTGAAGGAAAATGGTTCCCGATAGGCTCAGTTTTCTCAGGAAACAAGGTGGTATGTAAGAATAAAGAGGAAAAGGCTGAGTTAGGAGTTTGAGAAAAGCAATGAGAGTTATAGTAAAAACTCCTTTTCAAGTTAATATTTTTGAGATAAAAAATTTAATAATGTAAGTTAACAAAGGACAAAATACATTAAAGTTTAGAAAAAAGTTAATCTCTTCTTCCTAAGACATTCTTTTCATAAAACATTTTGTTTTGTGCTTATACTGTCTTTCATTCTGCACATACACATTTTTTTCTGTCATATTGTACTCTACCATTTTGAAAATAATTTAACTTTACAGTAGAGCAAACTAAATATATATTTGTCTTTTCCATTAAATTGTGATGTTTTTCACAGAAAGATCTCACATGAGCATTTTTCTAGGGCCTACGTACCGTACTGCACATAGTAGGGGCTTAATATTTGCCAAACTGAATTGTGGGTAAGGTCTGTGTTTCACTCATGTTTGTATTTTCTGCACAATGCTTCTCCTTCCAACAAATACTTTGGAAAGGCAACCCAGTCTCTGGGCAGCCTACACATATAATGTGTCCCTGAAAACACCTATTAAGTTTGTGGAATTTAAAAAAGCTCCTAAGCCACCCAGGCAAAATGAAATGGACTCTGTGTGTCAAAGAGAGACCCCAGAAAACTTTAAAATCAGATTCTATGGCTTTGACAAGGCAGGAAGTCAGTCACACCTCAATATTCCCTTATCTCATTAACAGTCACAAAACTTTCTTCCCTATGATTAAACAGAAACCAGTCCCTAAAAACAATGTCTGGAAGATTTCTTCCCCAACCTTAACAGACCACCTGACATTGTGGCCAAACTCCTCTCCCTTATCGTGCTTTTGCCGACAGGTGACTAGCCTTACAAAGCATTCCTTTTTGATAAATGACTGCTGATCACTGACTTGTTCTGGCAGGTCCACAGAGACTGAGCACGAGATGCCTTTGTGCTCTGTTTCACCTTTTGACACAAAGAGCCAAATTTCACTTTACTTTAATGTTAAGTACCTACTCCAGGCTGGGTGCGGTGGCTCACGCCTGTAATCCCAGCACTTTGGGAGGCCGAGGCAGGTGGATCACAAGGTCAGGAGTTCGAGACCAGCCTGACTAACATGGTGAAACCCCATCTCCACTAAAAATACAAAAATTAGCTGGGCATGGTGGTGCACGCCTGTAATCCCAGCTACTCAGGAGGCTGAGGCAGGAGAATTGCCTGAACCTGGGAGGTGGAGGTTGCAGTGAGCCAAGATTGTGCCGCTGCACTCCAGGAGTGAGAATTCGTCTCAAAAATAAATAAATAAATAAAATAAAATAAAATAAATATCTACTCCAAAATGAACATGGGATATATGCAACATATAAGTTTACTCACCACACATTTGGTTTCCCTCATAAATATTCATACATTCTCCAATAACCTGCTAAATATGTATGGATAGTTAACCCCACTGGGCATAAATCCCAACCTCTCCCCTTCATAACTGAAGCCTATGCATTTGGTTTTGGCTGGAGGCTTCGTTTCCTGACCTGTCGGTTGTAATCCTTTATAGGAAATAAAGTTCTCTTTTTGCTTCCTCTGCCAATCTCATGGTCTTTTATTAATAAGCTGATGTGAAAAAGTTGAGCAACATACTTATATGTTATATGATTATTTCCTGAGAGCTTAAAATAGATAAAGCAAAACCCCCTATTAAACTTCCCTTGTATTTTAGGTACAACCTTTAATGACAATGTTCTCACATTTTAAAGACATTGTTTTTAGCTGATTTTAATTCAATGAATGTCACAACGATGCTTAAAAGCTGTAGCTTTCTGCATGCCTAATGATTCCCATGACTGTTTTAACTGTAAGAAACTTACAAGACATTAAAAAAATTGTGTATATGATAATTTCCACTCATTTCAAGAAAAATGAACAAAATACAAAAAAAATCCCCATATGAATGCATTATTATTTGTGCCACAAAAGTTAAGGCTGCCAAAGCTCTCAGTAGCTAGCAATACCATGCAAAAGTAGGAAATGTTCTCAATCCAAAGGATAATAAAGAGGTAGGATTGTGTGTGTGTGTGTTTCTACAGTCTAATAACAAAATACCCAAACTATCCAGTTTTCAATAAAAATAATCACTAGTCATACAAAGAACAAGGAATATCTCAAGCTGAATGAAAAGACAATCAAAGATGTCAAAACTGAGATGACAGAGATGTTGGAATTACTGAAAAAAGATCGTACAGCAAGCAGCTATGACAAAAATGTCTCAGCAAAGAAACAGAGTCTCACCAAAAACGAAGGAAACACAAAAAAGAACCAAATGGAAGTATTAGAAGCCAAAAAAACAATAACTGAAATAAAGCTCACTGTTAGAAGAACAGAAGGGACAGAGGAAAGAACTAGCAACTGAAAGAATAGAAATTTCCCAACCTGAACAAGAAAGAAAATAGGTTGAATTTAAAAAACGAAAAAAGGCCAGGTGTGATGGCTCATGCCTATAATCCCAGCACTTGGGGAGGCTGAGGCAGGTGGATCACTTGAGGTCAGGAGTTCAAGACCAGTTTGGCTGACATGGTGAAACCCCGTTTCTACTAAAAATACAAAAATTACCTGGGCTTAGTGTACACCTGTAATTCCAGCAACTTGGGAGGCTGAGGCATGAGAATTGTTTGAACCCATTGGTGGAGGTTGCAGTGAGCCGAGATTGCACCACTGCACTCCAGCCTGATGAAGTGAGATTATGTCTTGGAAAAAAAAAAAAGAACAGAGACTTGTGAGACCATAAAAACTGATCTAACATTTGTGTTATGGGAGTCCAAGGAGAGGAAGGGAGGACTTGAAAAGCACTTGAGAAATAATGGCTGAAAACTCCCAATCTGGCATGAGACATAACCTACAGATTCAAGAAGTTGACCAAACCCCAAAAAGAATTAACCCAAAGAAATCCTGTCAAAATCCATTATAATTAAACTCTTGACAAGTAAAGGCAAAGAAAAAATTACGAAAGCAGCTGAAAAACAAACAAACAATACCATTATACTTTATCTGTTACCTTAACAGGTACCTTATGTGTTACCTTAACACTTTGCATATTAAGAAAAAACAATTTGAATGACAGCATATTTCTCATCAGAAATCTTTCAAAGAACAGAATGAAGTAAGACAATATTTATCAAGTGGCCTCTACCCTCCCCTAAAAAAATGTAAACCCAGAATCTTATACCCAATGAAAATATCCTTCAGGAATGAAGGAGAATTCAAGATATTTTAAGGTAATGGAAAACTAAGAGAATTTCTCAGCAGATCTACCTTAAAATAATCATTAACATTCTTTAAACAAAAAGAAAATGATCAAAGAAGGAAACTTAGGATATCAAGAAGGAAGAAAGAACATCGTAAGCAATAATATGAGTAAATATAATACAATAGGCTTTTGTTCTAAATTCTAAATTATGCTTGAGGGTTGAAGCAAAAATTATTACACTGTCTAATAGGGTTCTACTCTATGTAGAGGAAACACTTAAGACCACTGTATTATAAATAAGAAAGGGTCAAGGGCCAGGCATGGTGGCTCACACCTGTAATCCCAGGGTACAGTGGCTCATGCCTATAATTCCAGTACTTTGGGAGGCTGAGGTGGGCAGATCACCTGAGGACAGGAGTTCCAGACCACCTTGGCCAACATGGCAAAACCCCATCTCTACTAAAAATACAAAATTAACTAGGGAGTGGTGGCACAAACTTGTAGTTCTAGCTACTCAGGAGGCTAAATCATGAGAATTACTTGAGCCTGGGAGGCGGAGGATGCAGTGAGCCCAGATGTGCTACTACACTCCAGCCTGGGCGACAGAGCAAGACCCTGTCACAAAATAGATAAAATAAAAAAAGAAAGGGTAAAGGGAGGCGAGGTATCTGCAAGACACTCAAACTGGTAAAAAGATGACACTAAGATATATATATATATATAATATATATATTATATATACATAACTATATATAATACTCAGGGCAACCACTTAAAAGGCTGAGGCAGGAGAATCACCTGAGGTCAGGAGTTTGAGACCAGCCTGGCCAACATGGTGAAACCCTATCTCTACTGAAAATACAAAAATTAGCTGGGCATAGTGGCATGTACCAATAATCCCAGCTACTTGGGAGGTTGAGGCAGGACAGCTGCTTGAACCGGGAGGCGGAGGTTGCAGTGAGCCAAGATCATACCACTGTACTCCAGTCTAGGTGACAAAGCAAGACTCTGTCTCAAAAAAAAAGAGAGAGAGAGAGAGAGAGAGAGAGAGAGATATTCAAAAACACTGCCAAATGTAGTAGCTCATACCTGTAATCCCAACAACCTAGGCAGCTGAGGCAGGGGGATCACCTGAGGCCAGGAGTTTGAGATCAGCCTGGGCAACACAGTGAGACTCTGTCTCTAAAAAGTTTTTTAAACTTAACCAGGCATGGTGACATGTATCTTTAGCCTTAGCTACTTGGGATTGCTTAAGCCCAGGAATACAAGGCTGCAGTGAGCCATGATCATGCCGCTGCACTCCAGCCTGGGCTACAGAGCAAGACCCTAACACTTAAAAGACAAAACAATATAGATAAAACAGAACTATAAAAAATATTCAAGTAAAAACATTAAAAAAAAGCAGAGAGAACAAACAGAAAACCAAAGAATATGGTATACTTATACCCTAACATTTAATAATTACATCAAATGTCAATGATTTAAATATACCAATTAAAAGACCAGAGATTGGCAGAGTGGATTAGAAACCATGACCCAAGGATATTCTGTCTACAAAAAAATAGGTTGAAAGTAAAATAGCTGGGCACAGTGGCTCATGCCTGTAATCCCAGCACTTCGGGAGGCCAAGGCAGGAGAATCACCTGAGGTGAGGAGTTCAAGACCAGCCTGGCCAACATGGTAAAACCCCATCTCTATTAAAATGATAAAAATTAGCTAGGCATGGTGGTGCACGCCTGTAGTCCCAGCTACTCGGGAGGCTGAGGAAGGAGAATTGCCTGAACCTGGGAGGGAGAGGTTGCGGTGAGCTGAGTTCATGCCACTGCACTCCAGCCTGGGCAACAGAGCTAGACTCCATATGGAAAAAAAAAAGAAAAGGAAAGAAAGTAAAAAAATAAAATATATATGTATTATGCAAACATTAATCAAAGAAAAGCATCAATGGCTATATTACTACCCAATAAAGTAAACTTCAGAGCAAGGAAAATTACTACAGAGACAAACACTGTATAATGATAAAAGAATTAATCTACCAAGAAGGAGCAGAAATCCTAATTGTGTATATAATGAACTACAGAGCAGCAAAATATGTGAAGCAAAAACAGACAGAACTGAAAGACTAAACAAGCAAATCCACAATTACAGTTGAAGATTTCAATACTCATCCTCAATAACTGATAGAAAAAATAAACAGAAAGTAAGCAAAGATAGAGATGTCAACAACACCATCAATCAACAGGATCTAATCAATGTTTATAGACTACTCCATCCAACAGCAGAAAATACTTTTCAAGTGCCCACAGAACATATACAGGTACTAAGACAGGCCACAGAAATCAATAACAGAAAGACAATAGAAAAATTTCCCAACACTTGTAAACTAAACAGTACACTGCTAAATAATTCATGAAGCAAAGAGAAAGTCTGAAGAAAAATTAAAAAAAAAATTGAACTAAATGAAAATGATATTACAACATATCAAAATTTGTGAGATATAGCTAAAGCAGTGCTGACAGGGAAATGCATGGCATTTTACATATATCACACTCACAATTGCATACAGTAGAAAAGAGAAAAAGTCTTAAATCAATAAACTAAGCTCACCTCAAAAACCTAGAATAGTAAAGTAAAGCCAAAATGAGAAGAAAATAACAGAAATTAACAAAAGTTAAAAGAGAAATACAGAAAAAGAAATTAAATAAAGAAATAAGCAATAAAATTGGCAAACATCCAGTACAACTGACAAAGACAAAAAAATGAGAAGACACAAATCATCAATATTCAGAACAAAAGAGAGGATATCACTAAAGACCCCAAAGATATTAAAAAGATAATAATGAAATACCTTAGATAAATCTATGTACACAAATTTGACAACTTAAATGAAATGAATAAAATTCCTCAATAAACACAGACTATATAATTTTTTTTGAGATGGAGTCACTCTCTGTCACCCAGGCTGGAGTGCAGTGGTATGATCTCAGCTCACTGCAACCTCTGCTTCCCAGGGTCAAGCGATTCTTGTGCCTCACCCCCCTGAGTAGCTGGGACTACAGGCATGCACCACCATGCCCAGTTAATTTTTATATTTTTAGTTGAGATGAGGTTTCACCATGTTGGCTAGGCTGGTCTCAAACTCCTGACCGCAGGTGATCCACCCGCCGGAGCTTCCCAGAGTGCTGAGATTACAGGTGTGAGCCACTGTGCCTAGCCAATATGATATAATTTAAATAGTACTATAGCTACTAAGGGAATTGAATTTGTAATTTTAAAACTCCCTCCAAATACATCTCCAGGCCTAGATGATTTCACTGGAGAATTCTACAAAACTTTTAAAGAATAAATCTTCCACAATTTAGAAGAGGAGGGTGAACTGCATAATTCATTTTATAAAATTAGTATTACTTTGATACTAAAATCAAAGACAGTATATTAAAAAAGAAAAATACAGAAAACATACCTCATACAGACACAGAAACTGTTAACAAAATATTAGCAAATAGAATTCAGCCATATATAACAAGAAATATACACCAAGTGAACTTTATTTCAGAGTTTCAGGCTGGTTCAATATTTGAAAATCATAATGTTAATTCAACATCTTAATGGGCTAAGTAAGCTTAGAAGAAAATCACAGGATCATATGAAATGATTCAGAACAAGCATTTGAAAAAATTAAAATAGGAATAGAGGGGAACTTCCTCAATAGAACACCTACAGCTAATAAATGTTTTATTTATTATACTTAATGGTGAAAAACCGAATGCTTCCCCTCTAAGACTGAGAACAAGGCAAGGATATCTGCTGTCACCACTCTTACTCAATATGGTACTGGAACCTCAAGCCAACGCAATAAGGTAAAGAAAAAAAAAAAAAGGAAGTAAAAGGCATGTAGATTGGAGAGAAGGAAATACAGCCGTCCCTTATGTAGATGACATAACTATCTACGTAGAAAATGCCAAGGAATCCACAAAAAACCCTTTCAGAATGCAAAAGTGAGTTCAACAGGTTCACAGGACATAAGATAAACAAAAAGCAACTGTATTTCTATATACTAGCAATGAACATACGGATACCAAAATTTAAAAATACAATACCATATATCATAGTCAAATTTCTGAGAACTATAGACAAAGAAAATAATCTTGAAAACAGTAAGACAGAAATGACACCTTATCTGTAAGGGAAAAACCATTTAATGACAGGATTTTTCACTGGAAGCTAAGGAGAACAGAGGGAAGTGACATTTTTCAAGCACTGAAAAGAGACCTTTAATGTAGAATCCTACATCCAGCTGAAACATCCTTCAGGAATGAAGGTGAAGGTAATTACAGAATTTGTCACCCAGCAGGCCTCCCCTAAAAGAATGGTCAAAGGAAATTCTTTAAATAGAAAACAAAGAAGAAGTAATCTTGCAACATCAGAAGAAAAGACAAGGTACGCAAAAATATGCATAAATGCAAGTTTTCTAAATTACGTTTGAAGGTTGAAGTTGCAGTTCTCAATACATTTAGAGAAAACAGTTAAGACAATAAGATGATAAATGGGGGAGGATGAAGGCATGTAAAGGGTGATTAGGTGGCTACAGTTAACATAATCTGTTAAATGAAGGCAACCAACTCTTTAATATTTTACATATATATGTGTATCTATTTACACATACATATACACTTGGAGCAACCATGTAAGCAGCTATACAGAGATACATTAAAAACACTACAGAAAAATCAAAATAAAATTTTTAAAAATGTTCAAGTAGGCCACAGAGAGGAAAGGAAAAGAGAGACACCAAAAATTAGAAAAAACCAACACAAAACACAAAATAAAAGACTTACACCCTAACATTAATTTCCCCCTTATCTGTGGTGGGATACATTGCAAAACCCCCATTTAGTGCCTGAAATCATGGATACTACTGCTATGATAAAGTTTAATCTATAAATTAAGGACAGTGAGAGACTAACAACAATAATAATAAAATAGGACAATCACAATATACTGTAATAAGTTGTGTGGAAGGCTGTGCACGGTGGCTCATGCCATAATCCCAACATTTTGGGAGGCCAAGGTGAGAGGACTGCTTCAGTCCAGGAGTTGGAGACCTCACCTTTATAAAAAATAAATAAAATCAGCCAGGTGTGGTGGTGCGCACCTGTAGTCCTAGCTACTTGGGAGGCTGAGGTAAGAGGGCTACATGAGCCCAAAAGTTCAAGGCTACAGCGAGCAGAGATTACATTACTGCACTTCAGCCTGGGTGACAGAGACCCTGTCTCAAAAAACAAAACAAAAAACATAAAAGTTATGTGATTGTGGTCTCTTTTTCTCTCAAAATAGCATAAAATTTTCAGGCTGTGGTTGACGGTGGATAAGTAAAAAATGCAGAAAGTGAAGCTGTGGATAGGGTTGGGGGGAGTACTGTGCAAAAAAGGCAACAGGAGGGATCCTTGTGGTGATGGAAATGTTCTGTATCTTGACTGTATGAATGTCAATATTCTGGTTGTGATATCGTACTATATATTTGTAAGATGTTACCATTAGGGGAAACTATGCAAAGGGTATATGAGATCTCTCTGTATTATTTCTTGCAACCGCATGTGATCTACAATTATCTCAAAACAAAATGTTTAATTTAAAACAAACACAAAACTTGGCGTTTCTCAAAACCTTTACTGAGTTAACCACTTCCTCTTTCAAACCACCTCATACCCTATACAACACTGATAATATAGTATTATTGCACTTCCGTGTTCTATTATAATTAATCTATCTCCCTTACCAAATCATGAGCTCCAAGAGGAGGTTGTAAAGGCAAGATATGTTGTGTTCGCCTATGTATGCCTAGCATCTAGTAGTGCCTGATACATTGAAGATGTTTTGTAAATGTCTGTTGAATAAAATTGGATGTGGCAGATGTAATCAAGAAGGTAATTTGATTATTAAACTGTATTTATATTCAATTTATTATTCATATAGATCCTTATTTACTGGCTCCTCAATAACAAAATTATCTCTTCAGTGATTATAAAAAAATCAATGACATCTTTTCTTCTGATGTATCAGATACCCTTTCCCAGATCAGATCATCAGAAGCTCTTCCAATACCTTTCTTATGTATGTATGTCTAGGCTTATTTTTTAAAATCCCTTTCGGTCACACATTTGATCAATAACCTTGGAAACATTCTTGTAGTATGTTATTGCTGTAAGGAAAAGTTACAACTCTGGAATAAGCAAAAATAATTACTATGCATATACAATGGAAAACTGCATTATTTACTGCATGACTTTCTAGATTATGTTTCTATGGAGTTTGTGCCTTTTCTGGTCTTGGAGTTATTTTACAATTCTGTATAAATTGTGGATAAATGTAAATAATGCTGTCTATAGGCACACAAATAAATTCTGTCTGATGGAGGTCCAACAGACTCCATCTCACCCTCTAAAATTGCAGAAAGTGAAGGTCTGAATATGGTTGGGTGGACCTCCACCACATCCCACCTCCAGTGGAAAAAGCCAGTTTTGTGTCCAATTGCAAATGGATACCAACATTCCTTTATTCCATAGTAAAGGTTTGTTAACTAACCATAATGTGAGAAATATATTGCCTCTTCTTTGAACCAGTTGTGACAACTGGCTGGTTTCCTCTTCAATTCGTTAAATAGAAGTTTGATATTTTTTCATTAAAAAAGATCTATTTCTGCTTTTCCTCACTCCTTTTATACTATAATGAAATAACAATAATTCTGGAGCAGATAAACTGTGTTTCTGCCTTCTCTCCTGGAAGAGACATAATTTCACTTATTTAACTAAATGAGATGCTAACAACTATAATCACTTTAAAAGAAATAGAAGAATCACGTAATTTTTTTTTTAAGACACAGGGTCTCAATCTGTTGCCCAGGAAGGAGAATAGTACAATGGTACAATCATAACTCACTGTAACCTTGAACTACTGGGCTCACGTGATCCTCCTGCCTCAGCCTCCCAAGTAACTAGGGCTACAGGTGTTTACTACCACACTTGGTGAATTGAAAAAAAGTATCTTTTTTTTTTTCTTCAGAGAGGAGGTCTTGCTATATTGCCCAAGCTGGTCTCGAACTCCAGGCTTTAAGTGATCCTCCCACCTTGATTTCCCAAAATGCTGAGATTACAGGTGTGAGCCTCCATGCCTGCCCAGGATTCTATACATTTTATACAATGTCTCCAGTGTTCATTTCATGAAAGCTTCAGGTAGTACATACATATGAGCAGAAACTTTTTTCTTAATTGAACTGAAAAAAGTGATAAACATAAACTAAAATTATAGTCATTTAAAAATGGAAATAAGATTGGAGTACATCTTTAAGCAGCTATGATACAGAATATAGTAATTGGAGTTGAATATAAAATAAATGCATATCACAAAGATGTATTCTAGAAATGTGAGAAATAACAATATGTATTCCACATTACGGTTAGTTAATAAACCTAAAAAGGGAGTGAGAAGAAATATAATAGGAGATGTGCATAGAGAGATGGAAAGCCAAAATCTCTTCCATGTTTTCTTCATATAGCCTGCCAATATTCTACCACAGTATAACATATCAGATCTAAAAAATACATCTGAAACAATTCTAAATCTCAGAGTGAAACAGTCCAAAACTGTGATGTCTTTTTATATAAATCTATATTCAATAACTTTTCTTTTAAATGGAGTATCTTAGAAGTAGAGTAAAACCTGTATTACCTCAAACACTACCAAAAGGATCAAAGTCAGTACTTCTTAAACACCTATTCAGACACTTACTCTGGGATCCACCTCATCAACTGCAGTATCGATGAACTTTGAGATTTAATTAAAAATAAAAAATATGAATAGTCTCTAATGACTTTAAGTAGAATAAAAGCTGATGGGAGAAACAAAATCTTTTTGGTGGTGGGCAACTCCTGGGTCCCCTTTCTTGATGTGGTTTGTGGGTGTGTATACACATCTATCTGTATTAAGACTTCCACTGGAGTAACCAACACTTGACTGCCTCTGCTCTGCTTTCTCATTCCTCTCTATGAAATTTACACATATGTCCTTAAAACCTCCTTATGAACTAAGTACCATTATCATAAAGTAACATGCCCAAGATTCACTGATCCAAAGCCATACTCTTACCCAGTATGCTTTATTGCCTATTTACCATTCATTACTTGACTGCCTAAGATCTTACAAATAGTTCAAAAGGAGGAAGTAGTATCCAAATCCACTTTCACTTGTCTCTATGTTTGCTCAACACCACATCTGTTTACAACATCTGTTGTTTGCATGCTACTTGATGTGTGGTCAGTGAATCACCTTTAGCAGAAGACATGGTAAAAATGCAAATTTTGGATAACCCTAATCCTACTGAATTAGACCGAAGGTAAAACCCAAGATAACTCATTTTAAAGCAAGCATCCAAGGTAATTCAGATACACACCAAAATTTGAGGATCACAACATTATAGCATGCTGCCTTGTTGGAAGTAACTTTTTAGAGTAAAAAAGGAATGAATTCAGAGTCAAAATTCCAGTTTTGCTATTTACTGTCTTGTGACTTTGGGCAAGCAAAATGAGAATAACACCTGTTTTCCTTTCTTTCAGGGTTGGTATCAGGTTCAAAATGAAATAATGTCTGCCAACACATGACATACTTGCAAATAGCTCTATTAGACTAACAGAATGTAAAGAGCTAAAGGAGCCTTAGAAAGTCTAGGACAACAGCTTTTAATTTTTTTTAATAAAAGGAACTATTTTTTCTCTCTGTTTGTAAAAGAATTGCATGCTCTTCATAAAATTCATTAATTGGCAAATAAAGTGAGAGCACTGAATGGCAACATTATCTATAAATGTTGAGATTTTGTTTTTTAAAAATTTTAATATTTCATTTTATTGCATAATAGCAATGGTCAGAAGAATAAGAGTGAAGACTGTAGACATCCTTATGTTAGTTCAAATTTTAGAGAGAATATCTTTTACCCGTAATTGTGATTCTAGCTGTTGAATGACAGATTATACATACATGTGTGATAATATTTTGCTATACTTAGGAAGTATTCTTATGTTCTTTTAAAAAAATTAACAAATGTCTCCTTGGCACCTACAGAGCTGACCACATGGCTTTTCTCCTTTGATCTAGTGATATGGTAAAATTTAATTTTTAAGGTTTCTTAACATTGAACTATCTTTGCATTCCTAAAATATCTTAGTCATGGTATATTATTCTTTTAATATACTGCTCAGTTCTAGCTGCAAATATTTTATTAAGACTTTTTACAATGTTGGTGGGAATGTAAACTAGTATAGCCTCAATGGACAGCAGTATGAAGGTTCCTAAAAAAACTGCAAATAGAAACTACCATATGATCTAGCAATTCCCCTACTGGGCATTTCTATCCAAAGAAAAGGAAATCGGCATAACAAAGAGATATCTGCAGCCCATGTTTACTGCAGCACTATTCACAATCGTCAATATAAAAAAATCAACACAGGTATCCAACAACAGATAAATGGAGAAAGAAAATGTGGTGTATATACACACAATGGCATACTATTCAGCCATAAAAAAGAATGAAATCCTGTAATTACCAGCAAGACAGATGGAACTGGAGGACATTATATAATGTGAAATAAGCCAGGTACAGAAAGTTAAACACCACATGGTCTCACTCATATTCGGAAGCTAAAAATGTTAATCTCATAGAAGCACAAAGTCCAACAGAGGTTACAAGAAGCTGGGAAGAGAAGGATAGGGGAGAGAAGGATAGGGGGAGATTTGTTAAAGGATACAAAATTACATCTAGATAGGAGGAGTAAGTTCTAGTGTTCTATACCACTGTAAGACTACAGTTAACAATATATAGTTTCAAATAGCTAGAAGGAGGATAATGAATATTACCAACACAAATGATAAACGTTTGAGATGAATATGCTAATTACCTTGATCTGATCACATATATGGCAACATCACTATGTACCCTATTAATATGTATAATTATCTTGTATCAATTTTTTTAAATAAGAAATTTTTATATGTATATTAAGTAACATTAGACTATAGTTTTGAGTGTGGTATTTTTCAGAGTTATGCTAGTTTTGTAAAGATAAATAAGATGCTTTCCTTTTACATTTCTAAATAGTTCACATGGCAGAAACTATTCGTTGAAGGTTTGAAAGGTTTTACAAAGTTTTACTTGTGAAAACACTTTGGTCTGACACTTTAAAGACAACTTTCCCTATTCCTGCAATAGTTGTTACTCCATAATTTAAAGTGTCTGTCTTCCTGCATTTATTTTGTTAATTTCTAAGTTCCTAAAAATAAATTATCCTTCTTATCTAGACATTTATTCATAATTATTTTAAATTCTTCCATATCTATAGTTAAAACCTGCAATATTTCTCATGTGAGTTTTTTCATGCTTTCATCACAGATGACAGGAAGGATATCAATACCAATTACCAGTTATAGTGTATTAACACAACTCAATCTTTATAATAAAATTATGAGGTAGAATTATTATCTCAATTTACTAATTTTAAATCAAAGAAGTCTAGTCACTTTCTCAGGGTAATATAATTATTAACTGGCTAAATTAACATGGTCCTAACTCCAAAGCCCATATTCTAGTTTTCAATGTGAAAAAGTACCTTTCACTAAGATGATGCTTTTAAAACTCTTACTTGCAGAGGACTTGATTAAATGGAGCAGAGAGAGATATTTTGCTCTTTAGGTAAGAAACACTACTTTCGCAATAGAAAGTTTCATGACAGATTTTAAAAATTAATTACAAATATCAACTCTTTCAGTTCTTGAGAAAGTAAATATAATTAGTTGAATGTTCTTAAGTGAGAAGAAACTATGTAACAGACCTTAGACTTTCTGCCTAACTTTCTGCAGTGATTCAGTCTTTACTACACCAGCCAAGAAATGTGTTGTGTAGACTTCAATATTCTACTTTGGTAGATATTCACTTCGTTTGAGAAGATTCCTGGTAAGGATAAAATAGTTACAAGTAGTACAATTCCGCCTTTAAAAGAAATATGTTATGGTGTATTATTTAGAAGCAACTAAAAAGTATTCAGGGAGAGCCCTGAGAAGCCCACAGGAGAGAAACACAAAACTACAAATGCTACTTATCAATGAGATATTTAGGTGGATGTTTTATTTTCCTTCCTATTAAGTGGCAGCAGTTTTGTTTTTTTAACTATGTGAAGAAAATACCATATGTAGTGTAAGAAGAGTTTCCTTACCCTGAATATTTTCATGAAAATCATATCTTATACCTTATCCAAAGTATCAATGAAATTAAGTATTAGCCAGGTATGGTGGCTCATGCCTGTAATCCCAGCACTTTGGGAGCCTGAGGCGGGCAGATCAGAGGTCAGGAGTTTGAGACCAGCTGGCCAACATGGTGAAACGCAGTGTCTACTAATAATATAAAAATTAGCTGGGCTTCATGGCAGACGTCTGTAATCTCAGCTACTCAGGAGGCTCAGGCAGGAAAATCACTTGAACCTGGGAGGCAGAGGTTGCAGTGAGCTGAGATCGTCCCACTGCACTCCAGCCTGGGTGACAGAACAAGACTCCAGCTCAAAAAAAAAAAAAAGAAATTAAATATTAGCCCATTGGTCTTTTGTTCATTACGTTCTAAGAAGCATGCTCAAAACATTCCTTATTTATTAACAATATTCTCTTGATATTTCCCTCCCTCCCACCGTTTTTCTTTTTGAGACAAAGTCTTGCTTTGTAGCCCAGGCTAGAGTGCAGTGGCGCAATCTTGCCTCACTGCAACCTCTGCCTCCTGGGTTCAAGCAATTCTCCTGCCTCAGACTCTCGAGTAGCTGGAATTACAGGCATATGCCACGACACCCAGCTAATTTTTTGTATTTTTTTTAGTAGAGACAGGGTTTCACCACATTGGCCAAGCAGGTTTTGAATCTTGATCTCGGGTAATCTGCCTGTCTTGGCATCCCAAATTACTAGGATTACAGGTGTGAGCCACTGTGCCCGGCTCCCTTGATATTTCTTATGACCTAAAAAAGAATATAACACTAAGCAAATTAATCATGTCAAACTATTTTGTCATCACTTGAAACAACATTAATACATTAGTTTTTGTTTCCCTCCAATTCAAGAATGACTTTTGATTTTCTGGCAGAAAAAAATTATTTTCATATTTTGGCCGAGTTCACATTGCTCTTAATAAAAGTGTGTCAGCTGGGTGAAGTGGCTCACACCTGTAATCCCAGTACTTTGGAAGACTGAGTTTGAGATTAGCCTGGGCAACAGTAATAACACCCTGTCTCCAGAATAAAAAAAAAATAGCTAGGTATGGTAGCATGTCCCTGTAGTCCCAGGAGGCTGAGGTGGGAGGATCCCTTGAGCCTAGGAGTTTGAGGCTACAGTGAGATATGACCAAGCCACACACTGCACTGGGCAACAGAGCAAGACTATCTGTGAAAACAGACACACACCCACAATCATTATTCTTCATCTATTTGCAGGTACACTGTGTGACTTTTGACAAGCCACTGTATAGTATTTCACATACCATGCAGTTACTGAAAGTAAACTATTCACCTATTGCTGAACACTTGTTAGATTATTTCAGTTTTTTACTACATTATACTGCAAAGATACATTCATTTTTGCCCAATTCTCTACTCAGGAAAAAGTTATGGAAAGGTAGTTACTAGGTCAAAAGATACGAATGATTTTAAGACTCAACAGAATTACCAAATTGCTTACAATTTTATACTCAACAAACAGAATGAGGTTTTGAGGTTTTTTTTTTTTTTTTTTTTTTGCGATGGAGTTTCACTCTTGTTGCCCTGGCTGGAATACAATGGCACAATCTTGGCTCACCGCAACCTCTGCCTCCTGGCTTTAAGAGATTTTCTTGCCTCAGCCTCCTGAGTAGCTGGGATTACAGGCATGCGCTACCACACTCAGCTAATTTTTGTATTTTTAGTAGAGACAGGGTTTCTCCATATTGGTCAGGTTGGTCTCAAACTCTTGAACTCAGGTGATCAGCCCGCCTCAGCCTCCCA
The DNA here is from genome assembly GCA_004027715.1 of Plecturocebus donacophilus. Classification (NCBI taxonomy): domain Eukaryota; kingdom Metazoa; phylum Chordata; class Mammalia; order Primates; family Pitheciidae; genus Plecturocebus; species Plecturocebus donacophilus. The sequence continues at coordinate 11,372 of PVKP010021369.1, read as the reverse complement.
AAGTGCTGGGATTACAGGCATGAGCCACCTTGCCCAGCTCAGAATGAGTTTTCATCTCTCAGCACCCTTACCAGTGATAGGCATCATCACTTCTTTGATTAAATATTATCTTAATTTGCATTTCTTTTTTTATTCGCAAAATGGAAAACTTTTCATGTTTATTAGTTGTTTATTCTCCAAAATTAACTGTTTAAGTCCTTTGCCACATTAGAGAAATCAGTTTAAACTGTTTTCTGTATCACAGTAGATTAGATTACATTTTAAAACTATTCTCTGCCTTTCAGCCCATTCATGTTTCCAAGGCAGAAGCTTTCTTGCCCCATTAATGTAGGTTTTGGTGACTTGCTTTGCCCTAGTAGTCTCAAGGGCCTTTGGAAGCTAGCAGTTATAAAGCAAGCGGACGCTTAAAATTTGTATAATAGGTCTTGTTTCTATCAGTGCCATGTGAAGAGTTTCCCCTGTGTAAGTGCTGCTCCTTCAGCTGAGGCCCCAGAATGAACACACATGAAATAGAACCAAACCCATCCTGCAGTGAAGAGCCAAACCCTGCCAGAATAGCAGCCTAAAGGCTATCCAGCTGAGCCCAGCCTAGTCCAGTCAATTCCCAGCTGACCTTCAGAAGCACAAGCAAGAATGGATTAATGCTGTTTTTAAGCTACTGAGTTTGGGTTGATTTATTATGCTGCAATAGCTGATGAGGACACTTACTGTATTATACTACAAAACTCTAAAGGAAAGAGAGTCACATACAATCTATTATTATGTTCCCTAGAGTATCATATACATAACAGGAGCTCAGGGTCTGTAAGTACATTTGCCTGTTCATATTTTTCTCCTTCTTTTCTTTTTGCTGGAAATACCTAGACACAATGACATTTTCTGATGTTTATACTTTTAACCATAGCTTTCTCATGTAAAATTATATATAACATATATAAATTAAAATGAAAATTAAAAATTCTACTTTCAAGCAATTGGTGTTTACACTTCTTTTCAATTAGACAAACTCTTCTATAAATTGAATTCATAAAACATTTTCAACTATTTCTTTTTTTTTTTCCTTGAGATGGAGTCTTGGCCTGTCACTCAGGCTGGAGTGCAATGGCGCAATCTCAGCTCACTGCAACCTCTGCCTCCCGAGTTCAAAAGAATCTTGTGCCTCAGCTTTCCAAGTAGCTGGGATTACAGGTGACTGCCACCACGCCCAGCTAATTTTTGTATTTTTAGTAGACATGGGGTTTTACCACGTTGGCCAGCTGGTCTTGAACTCCTGACCTGATGATCCACCTGCCTCAGCCCCCCAAAGTGCTTGGATTACAGGCATAAGCCACTGTGCCTGGCCAACTATTTCTTTTAAACATCACAGATCCTTTCTCAATTTCTAAGCAACAAAATAGACTTTAAATTTTAAACTTCTGTGCATGAGTGTTCCAAAAGCAACATAATTTATGTAGAAATGCCAATTACATCTATCAGTTTTAAGAGCAATTAAGAAAACAAAGGTGGCTAGAGATAAAGCTACCAAAATGGTATCAGGGTGTAAGCATATGTGTCCTTTTTTTAAAAGACTTTTCTTTAAGTGACAAGAAATTTAACTTATTCAAAGCTATAATTAATATTTTAAAAGCACTGCAAGACAGGATATAATTATAAAACCATTTATAATTAACACAATGCCAAGTATATAAAAACCACTCAGGAAATATTTGAATTAAAGTAAAATTAATAAACAGAAAAAAAATCTCATATTTGGCTTTATGGCATCGGCAGTTCTTAAGCAAATATTGTCAAGATAAATTCTAAAATAATCTGCGTATTTTCTGCATTATTAGTTAGGCTAGGAAATTACAACAGAAATACATTGATTTTGAAAGAGTTAAAGATTTGAGCTACTTTAATAGTAAGCCAAGAATGAGAGCATTTAACCAAATGAGTTTTTTAAAATGTGTGTATGTCTTTTTTTTAAAAAAAGTCAACGAAACAAAAATTTCCCTAGAGAATGAAAAACAATTACTGTTTCTATTATAGTATAACAAGACTAAAATGTGGAAATCCTGGCATAACAGCCTATTATTCAGGGTAGGAAGATGGTAATAAACTGGTCATACCCCAGGGAGGAAACACTTCAGGACTATGTGTGCTCACTCAAACAATGATAGGACTATTGCACTGAAGGCCTGGAGCTACTGCTGAGGAATCCTCATTAGGGGGCACAGAATCCCTTAGAGAATGTTAAACAAGAAGGAATCTAGAAAGATCTGGGCACTGGAAAACAACCACATAGATATAAATGAACTCTTAATTGTGCTGAGAATACTTCTTTGTTCCAAGTATTTTATAAAGTCTAGTAGCAAATGCTTTTTGGCAAACACTAACAAAAAGTCTAAAGTAAAATATGAAATCAAAGAGTAACAAAGCGCTCACTAAACCACTAAAAATTTACAAATATTTTAGAATGTTAGAAACTGTACATTAAAAAATAGAAAATCTAACGAAATGCTCTCTCTCAACAGGTACTTAGATAATGGTTTTTTCTATTATTGTACCTCCCACAGGCTTTTCTTTGCCAAAGCCAAGAAACCTCAAGGACACACAAAAACCATTTAAAACACTTTTGGGCCTCCTCTAATCCCAATTCCAACAAAACACTTGTAGGAGTTGCCTTCAAATTTAGCCATGTAATGAAATGTGAATTCTTAAAATATGGAGGTTGGCTGCTAGCTAAATTCCTTTGTTTCTAAAATCAATGACAGAAAAAAAATACTGAAATATTTCAAATGTGTTTTCCTTTTTAATACAAGTGCTAGCTGCAATATTATCATCCTTAATTTCCCTCAAATGGGCTCCCTAAACCTCCAACCACCTTCCTTACTTTCCAAAAAATGATTTCAGGCACACAGTTAACTCTTATACCTCTCCATTTTTATAAATCATGCAGCGTAACATAAGACACTTTAAAAACAATCTTGAAAATGCCCCTAATATAATGTTGTTGCTATGGTAACTTGCAGGCTAGCTCTTTGAAAAGACTCAGATCTCTGAATCAGAACAAGGTTACCTCACCATCTTTTACTCCTGGCCCCTCTAAAATTTATCCTTTGTAACAGTACACATACATTTCATAGAAAAGTATCTACCCGGTTAATCATACTAACCTATTCTTCTGGCTCAATGATTATTTCTAAATCCATGTTTTCTAATGCCTTTTCTCTTGAAATATTATCCAAGAAAATAACAGAAATATAATTCCACTTTTTTGCTGTTCTTGTTTTTCCCATTTTCGACATTCTTTAACAAATTCCACTTCTGATGAATAGTCAATGTCAAATTTTCTGTCTGACTTGTCTTTTCAATTTTTATCCTTCTGTTTTAAGCATTTTGGTCAAAAATTTTAGTAATATGAATATTTAACATGTAGCAACTATGAGGTTTTTTTTAATTTTAGCAATATGATTAAGATACACAACCAACGGTTCATCTTAAAAATGTTTTTGTTTCTGGTTTTTAAAAAACTTTGACTGAGATACTGAATAGTGTTCAGTGAGTAAGTAGCTCTGTTACTTGGGCAAAAAGCCAAATACATTTCTAATCAATACTTGCCCTATTTAAGTCCCCTGCCCAAGACAATAGAGGGTTTCTCTTAAAAAGACTCTATAAAGGAAGACACACATATAGCAGCTCTAGTCAGCAAAGAAAATATTTCATTTTATCATAAATTCCCTTTATGTAGCATGTTAAGAGTCTACGGTGATTTCATGCACACTCTTATTTACTCCTTATAACAAACCTGTGAAACAAACAGAATAGGTACCATTATCTCCACTTTAAAGATGTGGCTTTAAAAAAAAAATTCCTAGGCTGAAGGCGTGTACTGGGATAACTAGAATCTTCCTTAACTTAATATAAACAATAGGATATAGCTTAGATGTTACCTTGCAGAAGTCTTCCTCCCATCCTGAGGCCTAGCAGATTGATTTACAGATCTATGCTGGAGGTTCTTTAGTATCCTGTTTATCTCTTTATACTCTGTATATTTAACAGTAGTATTAAGAATATTGACACTCTTGTGAAATCAATTAATGCCTTTCTACTCTGTCTATTCCCCTACTAGGTTATAAATTATTAAGGGCAAGAATTGTGTTGTGTTTTGTTGCTATATTTTTAGTACTTAGCATGGCATGTTACATAAAATATTCTTAATAAGTATTTGCTGAATGAATGCTTGATCTTCCTGCCTGTCTACCTATCTACCTGTTCATGCATCTAACTCAGAATTAGAAAGAAGGAATGAGGACAGGCATAGTGGCCCATTCCCGTAATTCCAGCATTTTGGGAAGCCGAGGTGGGTGCATCAAAAGGTCAGGAGTTTGAGACCATCCTGGCTAACATATCTCTACTAAAAATACAAAAAATTAGCTGGGCATGGTGGCACACACCTGTAGTGCCAGCTACTCGGGAGGCTGAGGCAGAAGAATTGCTTGAACCCAGGAGGTGGAGATTGCAGTGTCCCAAGATGGCACCACTGCACTCAAGCCTAGGCGACAGAGCAAGACTCCATATCAAAAAAAAAAAAAAAAAAAAAAAAAAAAAAAAAAAAAAAAAAAAAAAAAAAAAAAAAAAAAAAAAAAAAAAAAAAAAAAAAAAAAAAAAAAAAAAAAAGAGAGAGAGAAAAAAACAAAAAGAAAAAGAAAAAAAAAGGAATGAAAGAATGAGGTGCTTACACAGGGAGATATAGATATACATTAATCTGAAGTCAAAATTTTTTCCACTTGCCTAACTAATTTCCCAATTAGGGGATGAAGAGGATCCTAATATATCCCCAAATATGCCACTCTGGCATAAGGATTATTTTGAGCTGAAGGCAATTGAGAAATGGCAGATGAAGGGGAATATCTCTGCCCTCACTCTTTTTGTCTAAAAGCAAGGCATAAATTCCTTTTGTAAACGTAATATAAATTTCCATTTGTAAAGGTGTCTCACTCCCATACCAGGAAGAGAAGGGCAACACTTCATCACCAGCAATGACGCTTATCAATGGAAAAGAAATCCACTTTAGTCTGCATAACAAACCTTACTAAATAACCCTTTTCTTCCATTAGAATCCCCATATATTTCCCTTTTCACAATTTACCACCCAGAAGCCCAACCACCTACCTTTCTCTAAACTTAAGTTTTTCACAATTTATCACTGTTTGTAAAAATGGTGTATGAGCCCCCTCTACCCCTGGTTAAACACTCTTTTTGGGTCTTCTTTTCTATGAAGGTCTCTGTGTATATAACAAATCTATTCTCCTATTAATCTATCTGTTGTCAATTTCATTTGCAGGTCCGAATTACTTAAGAGGGTAGAGGAGTAAGTTTTTCCTCCTCTATAGGTATATAGTAGATATTCTCCATAGCTTAGATGAGTGGAATCTGTAGTTCCAGATTTTTTTCAAAAACACATTTAAAGAATATGATAAAAGTATTTCAGCCAGGCACGGTGGCTCATGCCTGTAATTCCAGATCACTAAGTCAGGAGTTTCAGACCAACCTGGCCAATATGGTGAAACCCTATCTCTACTAAAAATACAAAAAATTAGCTGGACATGGTGGCATGGGCCTATAGTCCCAGCTACTTGAGAGGCTGAGACAGAATAATTGCCTGAACCCAGAGGCAGAGATTGCAGTGAGCTGAGATCATGCCACTGCACTCCAGCCTGGGAGACAGAGCAAGACTCCATCTCAAAAAAAAAGTATTTCATCATAAAATATTGCACTGGCAAATGTGTACTGAAATTAACAATATGTTTATTTTCCTAACAATTATTTGCATATGTTGGGTTAGACAAAGGGCTTCTAAAATAATCTTATGATGGTCAATGGTCTACTGTCAAGTTAGAAAGTTAATGACTCCAATGGCTGGTTATCAAATCCTTTTTCATTCAGTTTATGTTCAATTCTTTGCTTTATTTATTTTCAACTCTTTGCTTTCAACCAAGAAAATCTAATCACTAAAATATTTATTGATGATAGATAACTATGCTATTTTTTGGACAAATAACTAATAATTGGCAAATAACCCATAAATAACTCACTGAACTCATAAAACTGAGTGATACTGTAACAACAAAACTTTTTCTATTCTCATCTACATAGCCACAAGATTTCTCAGAGTTTACTTATATAAAAACTGAAAAAGGAAATAGTAATAACATAAATTTATTTCATTAAGAAATGTTTATCTGCAATAATTATTTATAAAAATTTGTAATACACTTGCAATGTTGCTAGTAATAACATAAATTTATCTCATTAAGAAATGTTTATCTGCAATAATTATTTATAAAAATTTGTAATAATTTGTAATGTTGATCAACTGTAATAATCGGGGTAATGATAATTACAACCCAGAGCAGACAACAAATTAATCTCTTAGTGACAGAAATAATTTAATTTCAATTTACACTTTATGTAACAGACAAGTCATTAAAACAAAAAAAATTACATGAAAATAAAGATATATTATTTATATTAAAAATATTACATGAAAATAAAGATATATTACATTACACTTTAAGAGCAAAGAGATGGAAATTTTCTGACTACTGCACTAGAAACATTTAGCAGTTTTATTTTAAAATGTGAACATTTAAAATATACTGAAACTGCATCTTTTGTAATTATGTAAACTTAAGATTAAAAATTTCAGTTGTAAACTTAAAAATGTCCAAAAGATAATATAGTTTAACAAAACTCTTTGAAGGAGTACGCGAGTAAGAAATGTCTTAAGCCCACAATACTATCTGAACTACCACATTTTTAGTTAAGATGTTTTAGATTTGGGCTGTTCACAGATTTGAGGAATCTGGATTTTCAGCTTTTTACTGAATGCTATCAGTATACAGTTGACCCTTGAACAATATGGGTGTGAACTTCACAGTTCCACTTACATACGAATTTACCTCTGCCTCTGCTACTCATTAGATAGCAAGACCAATCCTTCCTTTCTCCACCTCCTCAGCCTACTCAATGTGAAGATGACAAGGGTGAAGACCTTCATGACCACCCATTTCCACTTAATGAATAGGAAAGATACTTTCTCTTTCTTATGATGTTCTTAATAAAATTTTCTTTTCTCTAGTTTACTTGACTATAAGAGTATATGATATGATATATGACATACCAAATATATGTATAGACTGCTTATTTTATCAGTAAGGTTTCCAGTCAATGGTAACTATTAGTAGTTAAGTTTTTGAAAGTCATCTGTGGATTTTCAACTGTGTGGGAGGTTGGTGCCCCTAATCTCCAAGTTGTTTAAGAGTAACTGCAGTTAAAGGTATATCATGTTCTAAAATATTCAACCAAAAAAACAGCACTCATTTTTACCTGGGATGGAAGAAAAGTAAAATGCTCTTTATAATTTAGTAAAAGGAGTGATAAATATCATGTATTAAATCAGTTGCCCAATTTATAAATTCTCTAGCAACAACCTTCTGAATTATAATATATGCCTGGACTTAACGACAGCATTCCACAGTATGAGTCAAAATTATGGGAGCTTTGGGGATGTGGTTCCTTCATTAACATACTTAGTTTAATTGTATCATTTAACAAGAATTCCCACATGGTGGTAAAATTATTGGCTACATTTATCAATCCTACTCTAACCGCAGAATCTACTGCAAAAAGTGGAATTATAAATATCTTCTGCTGCATCAAATCTCAAGGTTTACTGAAGCAATGTTCTGATCTTTTATGACCATTAGACACACTTTAGATTAGCAGCAATTTTGTAGCACTAGCCAAAGCTCCTAAAATACAGCCTCTCAATTAAGAAAAAAAAAATCACTGAAAAAAATTTTTACAAAGTATTTAAAAATAACTAATAATTTCAATTAGTAAGATCTCTTTACAACCTACGGATGATAAAGTGCAGCATCTAAGGTGTGGGCTGATATTGACTTAAAAAGACAAAGATGCAATGTATTTAACTAAAAGGAAGTGAGATCTGAGATCACTGACTAACAGTTCTTGGAAAAAGGTTAAAAATTCAAAAGGAGTGACTGCATGTAGCTCAGAACTTAAAAGCCTTTTCTCCTCCCAACAGAAGAGCAGTCTCAAGTAATAACAGGTTGCCATGGAGATGAGAAACTAGAGGAATCAGAGAACTCAATTTGCAGTTAAATGGGCTGGAAACAATTCTTACTACTTGGTGAAGGAAAGCGATTAAAAATATACTTGATTGCCACAGGGAATTTTTTTTCACCAACCCATTTCCCAACCTCATTAATGAACGAAGAAGTCTAAAAACAAATGGAAACCCAAGATATCCATAGATTGAACCCATCAGACATAATTCAAGATTTTAAACATTACTACAAATTCTTATTCTGGGTGACTGTGGTTTTTTCCAATGGTAGTTTATCAGTAGATACTGGATGAGACTAAAACTGCATTCAAGAACAAACTGGTATAACTGAAGGAACTGAAATTTCAGTGGAAAAGAAAAAGAGCATGACAAACGGAAAAGTAACCAGAGTAAGAAATAGATTCAGGTAGTAAAAATCCAGGTTTAAAAAAACATATCTTCATAGTCAATCACAGAATACCTTTGTGAGTGGTGTAAAGGGCTGCAAACGTCACCATGAAGAAAGTTGTGGAGTATTTGCCAGCATTAACTAAATGAGGAAAGGCCCTTTTTGTGTCTCGATATCGGCGCAGGCACTGGATGAAGCGAAGCCAAGCAGGAATGCACTGAACAATGGCCCGCACACCATATGTGTATTTGTGGCAAATTCCTGATTCTGCGAAGATTTCAAAGAAAAATTACAATTAAAAAAAATAACTTGTTCACATAATTCAGCCATATAGTGTAGCCACTACCAAGTGTAAAAAAGCAAGAAACCTAGGTTTCAGAATCACTTTCTTCTTTGCAACTATTACACATCTCAAGCTTTTTTTTTTTTTTTTTTTTTTGAGACTGAGTCTTGCTCTGTTGTCCAGGCTGGAGTGCAGTGGCAAAATCTCAGCTCACTGCAACCTCCACCTCCGGGGTTCCAGTGATTCTCTTGCCTCAGCCTTCGGAGTAGTTGGGATTACAGGTGCACATCACCACACCCAGCTAATTTTTGTATTTTTAGTAGAGATGGGGTTTCACTATGTTGGCCAGGCTGGTCTCAAACTCCTGACCTCAGAGATCCGCCCACCTTGGCCTCCCAAAGCACTGGGATTACAGGCACAAGCCACGGCGCCCAGCTTATACTCAAGCATTTTAGTAGTAGATAAGTCAAGGAGAGAAGTATGTTTAGGGGAACTAGTGGGGAAATTTGCTATCTCAGATTTATGGATATGTCCTGCAATCACTCTCTTCAGGGTGTGATAAAACTGTAAGAAAATTAAAAGATGAGTATACTAATAGAAGGAGGGAAAAATGGGTTGGCTCTGTAATTTGAAACATCTGGAAAACCTACAAGTATTACCAGTGATTGTAGACAATTTTGTGAATTCCAAACCATCAACAACAGAAGACACTCAAGAGCACATGCTCTTGTACATTCACCTCCCCTCCTTTTTTAAACCAAGAACAAACTGTGCATTTAAATAAGAATAGAGTTGGTAAATCAATTTTTCTTTGAATTTTGAAATTCAGACTTGAGTATGATCGAACTCTAACAGAGTTGTGATCCACTGGCAATCAATGAAAATGTGTCAGCACTGACTTCATCATTAACTTTTGTTAGTCACATGTTACAAATCGATCTAAATTAGATATTTGTCACAAAGGCAAAATTCCTTAATAACTTGAACTCCTGACATAAACTAAGGGTGGGGAAAAGAGCCAGAATAAAAATAACATCCCAAGTAAGAATTAAAAACCAATCTGTAATTACTCTCAAAGCACTTAATTTCTAAATAATCAATATTTTTGATCACTGGTATCTATGTTACATTAAACAGCAATACTGTGACAACAAACTGTTGGCATGAAAGCATGTGCAATATAACTACCAATGTACTAGAACTTAACAAAAAAAGTTTTAGAATTCTTTAAGTGTAAGTTGTACATCTCTTGGCAAATGGACAGATAAAATCCTAATGCATAATTTAAAAGCCAAATTATGTCAGATAAAGAGACTGCTAACAGAATGCCAAGTACATTTAATTAAGTTTGTAATATTATTGGATAAATTTCATCATGAACTTGATTTTCTCAGTTAGCCTTCCCAATATTTCTTGGTTTACACTGGCAATTTAGTAGTACAGATGCAAATTCATACCCTACCTTCTGAATTATTTGGCAACAGGCCCTTACTTTCATCCCATTTGAGCTCCAAACTGTAGAAGCAGATCATATATTCCAGGTCCATCAGTATCACTGACAGGCTGTTCAGCTGATCGGCCAGCCAGAAATCAGCAAAGCCTACCTTATGGAAGGGGGCTGTAAATACTCGAAACTGAGAGAAAGAAAAAAAATCAGAAAACACAGAAACAAGAAAAGTCATATTAAATTTCTCCATTTCATGTCTGACCATTCAGCAAGATTGCTTTAGTTGATAAAGTAGAAACCAAAGAACCAGTCATAAACAAAGAGACCTGGCAACAGTGGCTAGGTTGAAAAATAGCAGTGAAGGGAATGAGCCGAATGGATAACAAAGAAAGGAAGTTAAGGAAGAAAAAAAGCAGGAATAACTACAGTTATAACATAGAAAGCTTGGGTGCTGCTAATTCTTTGCAAAAATCCAAATATTGTTAAGGGACCAGGGAGATACCACTACCCCCTGGTTTTTCATCTAAAAATATACATGTTTATGTAAACAAATCTTTCCATACTCATAGTGACTTTTCAAGTATTTGAGTCTAAAGATTTTGTTCGCACATTCTTATCCCTGTTTAAATTGTCCACAATTATGACATACACATCAGCCATCAACTAAAGTTGTTCTTTAAAAATTTACAATATGGATATTTCTAAGTCAAACACTTGTGATTTTGCTTTAATTCCATGAACGGTCATACCTCCTTGATTTCTGTATTCATTCTTTTTTTCCTCTAGAGTGGAGGTATAATTGTATGGTATTTCAGAACTGAAATACAGATAAAAGATTCAAAAAGTCACAGTTAAAGAGAATAATGTTTCTTTGATTACAAAGAACTGATTAGTAATTCTTGCCTATATTTTCCTGATAGCATATGACAAATGTTTCTAAGGTAACAAGAAGAGAACAGATTAAAGACTGTGTAGTGTTTTGGATTTGGACAGATACTTTAATTTTTAAATGAAGTTACAAATTATAATGTATTCATATTTGTACTTTCTGTTAAAATGCGTGATTGGAGAATTGTTTAGCTTCTGTGTTTATTCTTGATGAAAAGCTTTGTTTGTTCTT
>PVKP010021368.1:0-39249 GCA_004027715.1 Plecturocebus donacophilus | reverse complement strand
ACGTGAACAAAGGAGACAGGGACTTTTATAACTTTCATAACCTGACGCACTTGCCCTACTACTATGTCCAGTTTCCATTGGCCGGAATGGGACCTCACATTGTATGATTGATCCGATGAGATAAAAACTTAGAAATTTTCTAATGAAGTAAAGGCAGAGGAGAACAAAGGAAAAGAGGAAGTAACTTGAGGAATGCTTAGAAAAGCAGTAACATTTTCAGATAAGGAAGGGGAATAAGCTTTGCCCTAAGACTTGCCTGGGTTTGTCCAGGCATGTCAGGGCAAATATCTAGGTTAAAGTGTAAGAACTAAGAACATGGATGCACTTATTTCTTTATTATGACTAACAACTACTTTAAGATTATTAGCAAAAGCTTTAAAGTAAGTTAACTTTTGAGGAAACTATTATTTATTCATAAAGAACTAAGAGGAAAGTTTTGAAGAAGAACCTTTTATTTATTCTTATTTCCTACAATTCCTCCCTTTTTCTATTTATAAGTCCTCTTCAAACTTATTTAACATGTCTTGACTCCATTGTTTTGTTTGTTCGTCCAAAAGAAGTAATCTATCTGTATAGGGTGGAGGAGGAGTTGGGAATATTGTAGTAAAACTTGTGTCTACCAGCCATTGCATGAGTCCTTGAATGCATAGTATGACCTATCATCTAACAAGAAGTATATTTATCACAGTTTCTAAAGGAGTAAGAATTGAGATTATGGTTTCTTTCCATTGGCCAAACCACCTTTTGAGCCAGTTTGAAATAAGGTTATTGATGCCCGAATTTTTAGCTAGCTCATTTGATAAAGCAGTAGGTCTTTGGAGGGCTTTCATTATGCTCCCATCGGGAGTAGTGTTGTTTGGAATAAAGGTACAACACTGAGTTTTAATTATAACACAAATACCATTTTTCTCTGCTAATATCATATCTGTGGCTATTCTATTTTCTTAGGCCATTTGGCTAGTGCATCCTAATTGTTCATCTGTTCTTTTGACAGCATCTTTAGTATAGTTAGCAAACCACTGTTGGTTGTAATAAATGTAGTTTATCTAATCTACATTTTTTTTTAATTAATTGTTACCTACCAGAAGAACATTGACTTAAATCTTGCAGCTATTTGATCTCAGGCTTTAAATTCATTTGGAACTCCACTTAGGACCCCAACTGCATCTAAGTACACATGAGAATCAAAAGACCTATAAGGAGCTTCTCTTATTTGCCGATGTAGTCATTTTCATTTCTCTGGTTTATGAAATTCCAGTTTAAAAGGGATAGCCAATTGGACTAGAGTGCAAGTGCTAATCCAATTATTTGGCAGAGCATCCAGTAAAGGTCCTCCGCAATACCGCCATACGTGTCTGCAGGGATAAGTAAGGGCAGACTGATGAGCTAGCTTTCGGAAGTGTCTGACTTCACTGCATCTTGTTAAGATTTCAAGGAACACTAAGTTCTCCCCCTGTCATGAAAGACACCAGGCAAACTTCTCCTTGGGAGATGGAGGCTATATGGACCTCAAGGGCTGACCCGTAGAGTGTTGAACCTCAGGAAATAGCAGCGAAAGAACTTGGCACAATTTGTTATTCCAGATGTTGGAATCCTGAGGAAGAGCTACTACACAGTCCATGTCTGCTTGATTTGGGGACCATCCAAACGGAAAGGGGACAACTTGGGCTTCTGGCCTACCATGCACACAAGTTCAACAGTTGCATTTATTTAATGAGCAAATGGAATATTTAATCCATTCTAACCAGGCATTTGCATCCTTATATCCTGTTTCAATGGCTACGGTTTGCCTTAGGTCCTCTACTTCTACCATTGAGACTTTGGTTTTGTCATTGTGTCTAGGAGGAGTGATTGATAGAGAGGTTGAAGGAGCATTAAAGCATATTTCAAAAATTTCTTTAGGATCCTTTCCTGAAATGTTAGGTTCTATACCATAAATACGACTTAATGAAGAAGAAGAGTTTTCAGATGTTGCAATAACAATAGTAAGCTATATAGTATTACATTGGTTATATTGACAGCTGGAAGCAGTTATTCCTTTGGTGAAGTGGATATATAGTTTTAAGGACTGACAAAGACCTACGGAAGCAGTCTATCTTAAACCTTTAGTGTTTCATATGACATTAGAGTAGCAGAACATAGAGATTCTGTTTTTGAGGGACAAAAGTCTGATTCCTACCAATTATAAATACAGCTACTATTCCTTGGATTACTAGTATCCTTAGAGGAACTCATTATGTCTTCCTAATCTGAGGAAGTCTAAGAGGGACAGAGACATCCTTCCGAAGCAGCAAGCTGTCCTTGGTTATGCAAATCTCCACAAGGCATAACTAAATAGACATCAAAGTAACCACTTGAGGTGAACCAGATCTAATCACATTATTAACAAGATGGGGAGTCGATAAAGGGAAGAAAAGAAAAAAGAAAAGGTAGATAGATGAGGCTTTTCTTAGCTTTAACTTGGTAGGGTCTGATTCAAGAACAATAGTCCATGATTCTAACAGTGATGGTGCATTCTTGACTCTGATGTGATGTGACCTTGTGTTTTCTGCTATGTGGAATGGCAGTCTTGTTAGCTAGCAGCACGAGGTAGGGTGGTCTCTAGGCTGGTGCTGGTGTACTGGAAATTCTAGGAGTGGTGCCTGTGCGAAAAGACCTTTTATGATCTTTGTTCAAGAGCAAGTTAGTGCTTTAAGAAACAGAGTCTCACACTGTTGCCTGCCCTGGAGTGTAGTGGCGTGATCTGGGTTAACTGCAATCTCTGCCTCTCAGGTTCAAGCTATACTCCTACCTCAGCTTCCAAAGTAGCTGGGATTACAGGTGCCCACCACCAAGCCCAGCTAATTTTTTTTGTATTTTTAGTAGAGATGGGGGGTTTCACTATGTTGGCCAGGCTGATCTTTAACTTCTGACCTCATGATTCATGCCCTCGGCCTCCCAAAATCCTAGGATGACAGGTGTGAGCCACCAAGACTGGCCACAATTTATATTTTGCTGTATATATCTCACCTAAGTGTGCTATCATTATTCTACTTACTGTTTTGCAATCTTTTAAATGCAATCCCAAATGATGATTTTATAAATCCTCTTGGCCAATGATAAATAAAAAAGTCTGATTTCCTTTTCAAGAGGCTGTTTGAAAGCATGTCAAGCACATTGTTAGGCTTTGGAGAGCACTGCAATCACCTATTGTAGAAATAGAGAAGAATAAAAAGCTAGACATATTCCAGCACATTGCTTAAAAGACAACAGTTTGACAAGGGATCTTTCAAAGAATGCTTGTCTGTATTGGGGACACATGACATAACAAAGTAGGCATGGAATTTGTTCAAGAGGCATTTTCTGAGGCATTTTCTAAGGCATTGAGTTACTGAAATGCTCACTCAGTACTAGAATTTAGACTGAAAATATTAATTTGTCATAGTCTCATTAAAACAGTTCTTAGACACATCCAGGATTTTTATGTGTTTGTGTTATGTGTGTTTTATTACAGAACACTAAAGACCAAAAAACTTATTAGGTTTGAGCCAATAAACTAACACTTTTTGTAGGAAGGATAATTTAATCTTCCCCTTTATTATTATTCTAGTCATAGATGGTTATACTTATTTTTTAAGCTAAAGAATTTTGACTCTTGATTGTTCACAAATCCTTTTTCATCTTTATCTCCTTCCCAAGAGCCCCTCCTTCTGTCCCTACTTCTTCTGTTTTGGTTTTACCAGTTTATAAATACTCAAACCTTGAATTAGAGTCTGCAGAGAGTCAAAGGTCAGTGCAATTAAATGGTCGATGAAGAGAAATGAAAGCATCTTCGCCTCAATAAGACCCAGCTGCTGTGCAGTTGCTGACACAAACCTCCTATAGAGCTGTTTCTGCAAGAATCTGACACAGGTTCTATCTCTGCTCCTCAGGCCTTCAGCTCAGCACCCCTTCATCCAAGCTATAGCACGTTATATTTCCTTTTCCTCAATGCCAGCAGGTAATGAGCCCATAATCTGATCCAGCCATCCATTAATTATCCTGGGAAGACTCAGAAATTGATGAAGAAGGCAAGGCCATGCGAATCACAGTCCAGAGGGTACTAAGGGGAAACAACAGAACATGTACTTCAATGTCTTATTTCCATAAGTACATTACTCACATCCATGAATACAGACACATACACACAGACACATACACACAGACACACACACACACACACACACACCCTGCCCATAACACTCAATACAATCTCAGCAGTTTTATATTTACTTTACGTTTAATTCATTGCTTTTAGGAAATTGATGTAAAATTTGGCGATACAAAATGAAGGGAGATTTAGCTCTTTTGTTTCTAACACAGCCCTTCTATTATCAGATTGGCTCATTGTCTATTATTGAGCCTCATTTGTGACTTAAACTGGCAATACCTCTATGGTTTAGTCTGTGTTTGGGCATGGATCTACAAACTGCAGTCTTTTTAATCCTCGTTTCAATGATTACAAATCCACATTTATGATAGCCATTATTGCTGGTATTTCCATAGTCTTAGTTGATGATGTTATATGTTTGATGCTTAACGGATCCTACCAGTAATGGAAATTAGGAGCCTTTCTCTGTATCTTCAAGTCAGCCCATGGCCGATGCCTAAATCTACTGTTAAAATCTTTCCATTTTATTATTTATCTGTGTCTCATTGGAAGGTTTATAAACTGACAAGATAATGTTTTTTTACATTACATGAAATCACTGTCTATGAGACTTTTCTGAATGATACTGTCCATGATTCTTATTGGTTGCAGAAGTCTGGAATTTTGTAATGACACCAATCCTATTATCTGCAAAGCATTTCTCAGATTTGGCCAGGTGTAGTGGCTTATGCTTGTAATCCCAGCAGTCTGGCAGGCCGAGGTGGAAGGATTGCTTGAACCCAGAAATTCCAGACTAACCTGGGCAACACAGTGAGATCTGTCTCTACACAAAATAAAGCCTAACATAACTAAATAAACCCTGCGTGATGTATATATCTATAGTCCCATCTAGCTAGGCAGGAGGGAAGGGTAAAAGGATTACCTTAGCCCAGTAGTTGAGGCTGCTGTGAGCTATAATTGTGCCACTGTATTCCAGCCTGGAAGATGGAAGGAGACCCTGTCTTAAAAAAAAAAAAGATTTCTCAGATTTATATGAATAGTCTTAACTATATAATTAATATACACATTTATTCTCCTAATGAGAAATATAATTTAAAACATAAATATAAAGTAAAATCTATACTATCAATGAAACAACAGATAGATGCCAACAGAAAGCAATTTTTTTTTTCTCAGTGGTGTAGTGGGGAGAAACTTTTATTCTCAAAGAGAAATCATGAAAAGGGTCATGAAGGACATTGATATATTACACATATTTTGGAAGATGAAGAGTAAATTAAGAATCGAAAAGTGAAAGCCAGATGTATAGGTAATACACTCAACCTAGGTCCAATTTTCAGTGCCATGGAGTTAACTTCTGACACAAATACCTAAGCAAAACTTACATGTAGCATAAAAGCAAATGATTATAATAAAATCGATGTACACAATGTTGACAAGCAAGAAACTTCTAGAGGGAATATGTTTTAAAACATCAGATATACAGTTTTAGAAAAAAAATTAAAATTTAGATACATATATTAGGTTGGTGCAAATATAATTACAGTTTTTGCTATCAATTCTAATATAAGATACCCTAAATTGATTTAGCGGTTTTATAACAGTTTTTTTTTTATTGTAATTGTCACTCAATACATATCTCTCTTTTTCAGCAAAACTGAAACACTGTCTCAGGAAAAAGATTAATTCTTAAAATAAAATATAGTTTATTAGATGATAATAAGAACAGATAAGATTTCAAAATTATAACTCATTGCATTTGCAAGGATTATTTTTCCCTTCTCACATTTGTATGATGTGCTAAATAGGATTTTATTTGGGACAATACTTTGTTCATTAGGAAGTTGACCTAAAGAGTTGAATGTCTCCATTATTAAAACTGATATTCAAAAATTAGAGACTGGGTGTGCTGACTAATGCCTGTAATACTGGCACTTGGGAAGCTGAGGTGGGTGTATCATTTGAAGTCAGGAGTTTGAGACCAGCCTGGCCAACATAGTGAAATCCTGTCTTTACTAAAAATACAAAAGAAATAGCCAGGTGTGGTGGCATGCACCTGTAATCTCAGCCACTTTGGAGGCTGAGGCATGAGAATTGCCTGAACCCAAGAGGTGGAGGTTGTAGTGAGCCAAAATCATGCCACTGCACTCCAGCCTGGGTGGCAGAGTGAGATCCTGTCTGAAAAAAAAAAAAAAAAATTAGGATAAAAGCTCTATTTCATTAGAAAACTAAGAAAAAAATTTCTCCTGTCTAATAAACACACTCAGTCAATCTCTTATCTTCTAATATTTTTGGAGATATTTCTGTTATTTGATATGTAGTAATTTTTTCCTTCAGTTAAAATTTAATAAAGTTAATTGTTACCCTGTGGTCTATTGTTTTCTTTGGTATTAGAAAAATGTTGTTAAAGCAAGAATAATAATACTGACTAGATAGATATATGATTTATGTGGATAGAAAAAAATGGTAGACAATAATTTTTTCCTGGAAAAAAAAATGGATGTTTTAAATAATTATCTCCTTATCAGGGATTAATTAGACCTCAGTAGATTACTATATTTATTTTGAGTCACATCAAAATGACTCTAGCAACAGGCACAGAACTGTTAAAACCATTCACTTAATTTAGTCATTGTCAAATGGCAGAGGGATTGAAGTGACTAATGAATGCATGATCATATTCTGTTCTTAGAAGCCAGGATTGTTAATCTCTACAATCACCCAACCCATGATTATGTCCTCTCGCAGAAAGAAAATTAGAAATCAGTGGAAGAACAGCATTTTGGTGTAATTGAGATTATGTTTATTCACAAAGTGTTTTGTTTTCATTATGTGCTGCCAGACATCTGGATAAAAACTGAAAATTTTAGCAAAATATCAACATCTTTCCAAGTGTCTAAATGCATTTATGTTTCACTCTAAATATTTGATGAAATTTAGTTTCATCTACAAAATATATATTCTGTTGCTTTGTTATTTTTGAAGTTATTTTTCACTCTAGCACTGAAAACTTGGATACTATCTGCCTTGGAAGGAGGCTATGTGATAGAATTCTAGATTCAAAAAAAAAATTAAAATAAGGCTAACCAGCTTAATTTGTGGCTAATAATTTTAAGAGTAAAATGGTTCACTTTTCTAAAAATGTAATATTCATGACCAAGAATAGCTAAAACCTCTGTTTTATACAATAAAAGTTCTTGATTTCTCCTGTAATAAAATAATCTTTAACATTGAAATATTAAAAATGAAAATGAGAAACGAAACAAGGGATTCTCTGTATTATTACTATGTAGCATATTCTTTGAAATTTTACTGACTGGAATAATAAAATACTTAAAAAATTAAAATGACAATAAATTATTATTTTCTGCTGATATAATTTCTTATGCATATTCAATGATACATTTTTAGATGCATAAAATGTGAACTCTTAAAAAAGTTGAGCTTATAGAAGGAAAGAGAATGCTGGTTGTCAGGATATGAGAGAGTCTGGAAAATAGGGAGTTGGTCAAAGTGTAAAACCTTTCGGTTATAAGATGAACAATTTCTAAAAATCTAATATACATCATGAGTGGGGATGGACTTGCTAATTTGATTGTGGTAATCATTATGTAGTGTCTATAGTAAATCATCACATCATACACCTAGAATAAATACAATCTTTGTCACTTAAACATTTTAAAATTTAAATAAGGAAGCATTTAAAATCTATTATTTGAAGTTTGACCAATTAGATAATAAACAATTCTACAAGTATTTTATTGGCTATGAAAAACTATATCCTTTGAAAAATAATTGATTTTTATTTTCAAATTGTTGTACTAACTCTATTTTATTTAATGATTAACGTGGTTAAAATTAATTTTATCTCCACTATAACAAAAATTACTTACAAAGAAAA
The DNA here is from genome assembly GCA_004027715.1 of Plecturocebus donacophilus. Taxonomy (NCBI): domain Eukaryota; kingdom Metazoa; phylum Chordata; class Mammalia; order Primates; family Pitheciidae; genus Plecturocebus; species Plecturocebus donacophilus. The sequence continues at coordinate 31,219 of PVKP010021368.1, read as the reverse complement.
ATTGAAAATATATTTCCTTTGAAGAAAAAATACCGTAAAATAGACATACAATTAAAACATTGGCACAGAACCTACATGAATAAATTATATAATCTAATAGAAATACATAAATCTCAGTCAGAATAAGTGAAAAATCACTCTACAATATCAATAAAAAAGTTTACTATCACAATAGTGTAACTTCCCAAAACTTATATAAACTAAATACATTTCAAAACAATTGCAGGAGTAATTCTTGCATTTATAAAAAATAACTTTAAATATATGCTAAAAATAGATATCAAATACAACCAACAATATTTGCAAAAGAATAGTGACTATCAAATATTATTACATTAATTATCACAACATACAAATCCATGTTATATCAGTAATATGTTGGCAAATGACAATTTAATCAGGAAAATAATAGGACAACCAAAAATAGATTATAATATAAATAACTGAATATAATGTAAAAGCCATTTTGTGATTCATTGAGTTATATCATTTGGCTATGTGTCCACCCAAATCTTATCTTGAAGTGTGTCTTTTTCTAATGAACGTTTACTAACCTATTCTCTAATAGGCGGCGAGACTGGAGGCATATCACTTTAATTCAATCTGGAACTAATTTATGTGATTCCAGACTAGGTTTGCTATTGTGATAATACTTAATTTAAATGTCATTTTGTTGTTTTTTAAGCTATGGCTTTCTCAGTGTCTCAACCGAGAGCATGGGATATTTCCTAGGACCCTCTCTAATTGGAAGGTCCTGAATTTGTGTTTCCTTGGCACCAAGAGTCTGCAGATAATACCATTGTGACTTTCAGTGGTTTCTTCTTACCTACTTCTCTTGTCCTACAAAACTGGAAAATTAGGTATGGAGTATCCTGCTTTCTTGTCAAAACTTTGGTCTCTTTAATTCTAAATTTTCTGGCTGTTCTGAACTTCAAGTTTTATATCCCATGTGCCACATAATTATGAAAACTTCACTGACTTCTCTGCCTCTTAGCGCCTCCCCAACTTTAGGACTCTTAGCCTTATGATCTGAACCATGAATTGGCAAGGGCCCAGGAAAGAAAAGCAACTCACAGTATGTTGACTCACTTACCTGTTCCTTAATACCTGATTACTCAGCCAGCTCATGGATTCTTTCAATCAGATATTTTATTTATTTTTCTGGATTTTAGTTTTATACTTTTATCTTATTACTATTATATTTTGAATAATTAAATCATTGAGGTACAAAACAATGGACTATCATGAGTATTTAACTCTTAGCATTTTGTATAGAAAATCTTTGAGTTTAATGTAGTGTTAACACAAATACCTTAACATAATGCAACTATTATTAAAGTGACTTCTAAACTAATTAATTCCATAGTGCATTCTTTTTTATGCATACTTCCCAGATTTTTTATACATGTATTAGTTGCAAGATCAAGTAACTAGAAGAGAAAGAAAAAAAAGAATACAGGAGGAGTTATTGCTTAACTCAGTCTCAACTGGGGAGGATAAAAGCTTTCTGGGAATGAATGGGTTGTAATTGAACAATGGTGTCTCACTTTTTTGCCCAGACTGGTGTCAAATTCTTGGGATCAAGCAATCTTCCCAGCTCACCATCCCACGTTGTTATGACTGCAGGTGTGTGCCACCATCCCTTGCTCAAAGTTAATATTCTTAATGCCACTGACCTCTACACTTGAAAATGATTAAAATTATAAGTTTTATGTTATGCATATTTTACCAAAATTAAAAGTACATATTTAAAACAGTAGCCAAGAAATCAAATTTGAGATCATTTTTACCTTAATCAGTAGTAAATTTTAGTTAGGGATTCTGTCGTACCAAGTGAGATCTCAGTCAGATTTACATTATAACTTTAATGTCTATAAACATATTATACTAGTCATTCTTCCAATTTTATTGGTATAAACATCAACTTGCTTTCTTTACATATTTGAGTTCTAAGATATTAAAAATGTAATACTGTGCATTGAGAGGTCCATAAAATAAATCAAAATATGTTTTATTTGCTGAACTATGGCAAGCAAATGATAAGCACATATTATAAAAGATTGGCAGAAAGGGTTCATGGAGGAAGTAATAGGTAAGAAAAACCTTAAAAAATATGCTTAGGTATTTTCCTGATAATTCAAATTTTTAATACCAGTCATCAAGGAGAAAAGTTTACTTTCAATCATGGTATTCAAATATGTGAGTTAATGTATTAAGTGCTAAAACACAAATACTTTTAGAATTATTTTAATAGCAGACTACTTCCAAATTCAAAAAATTTTCTCTTTAGATCATTTTGCCATTTCACAATTTCAGCTAACCTGTCAAAACACTCTTTTCTCTATTTATTCTTCAAGTATGATGCCATTTAGTCTATTTTTCTGGTTTAGCAAGATACAAACTCCAAAGTCTGTAAAACACCATGGAAAACAGAATTTTATGCTCATTTCAAAGGGAAGATAATCTTTTCCACTTTAGTAAAAAGCTGATTTTGCGTGAAGTCGTACAGTCACAATCTGTAATCCAAGGGAAGGTGAGCCATATGTTTTTTCTCTACCTGAACATTGGAAGATACTTTTTCAGTTTCCCAGTTGAAATCATTCCAAGGTATTTTACACTGATGCAGCACTTTACACTACAGCAGATAATAATAATAATAAAATGTAATTACCTTAATGAAATCCCATGGCAGTATTGCAATCATGTAACAGAAGAGTCAACATCCGTTTTTGTCTATGGTTCCAAAATTACATGAGGCTGCATATGAAGCATCAAAAAATCAAAACAAAATTTGAAAAAGTCCTCCTTACTTGACTACAGGCTTTCTCAATTAATGTAACTTCACCTCTGACTATGCCTGATCTGGAAGTTCTTTGCTTAATGTCATCAAAGTATTGTAATAGTTGAATGCTATTTCTATTGAAAGTTTAAGTTTTTTTAATTTAAACTATTTCCTCCTTGCTTCACTATAAGAAAACAAAATATCCAAGTCCTACAAAAATATGAGAGGATCAGTATTTATTTATAAGATAATTTTTATAAGAAGAATCTAATATGCAGAATTCAAATGAATTAGAAATTATAAACTAAAGAAAGAGACCCAGAATGAAGAAAAACTTGAAAAGACTATTGGCTGAGCTATAATAATTATGAATGCCCACATTTAAATCCTTACTTAAAGTGCTTTTAGTGATTTTTCTTTCCTTTTTTTTAAGACATGGTCTCACTCTATCACCCAGGCTAGAGTGCCTATTAATCAGGCTGGAGACCAATTATGGCTCACTGCAGCCTCAAACTCCTGGGCTCAAGAAATCTTCCTGCCTCAGCCTCCTGAGTAGCTGGGACTACAGGTACATGCTACCATGCCCGGCTAAGTTTTTAACTCTTTTTGTAGTGATGAGGTCTTGCTATGTTGCCCAAGCTGGTCTGGTGCTCCTGGCCTCAAGAGATCCTGGGACTTAGCCTCTCAAAGGGTGGGGATTACAGGCATGAGCCACTGTGCCTGGCCTTCGAATGCCTTTTGTATATTGCAACTGAACTTTAAAAAAATTCAACTTGCATTCACTTTTGTACTCACATTATGATTTCTGAATTGTTGAAGATCATAAATATTTTTCAGGAGATTTGGAGATAAGGTCTCATTCTGTCACCCTGGCTGGAATGAAGTGGGGTAATCTCAGCTAACTGAATCCTCAATATCCCAGGCTCAGGTGATCCTTCCACCACAGCTTCCCCGAGTAGCTGGGACTACAAGAATGCACCACCATGCCTGGCTAATTATTTTATTTTCTTTTATTTCTATTTTTTTTTAAATCCAGAGTTTCACCATGTTGCCCAGAATGGTCTAGAATACCTGGGCTCAAGCGATTTGCCTGCCTTGGCTTCCGAAAGTCTTGGGATTATTGGTGTGAGCAATTTACCCAGCCAGTATTTCTTTTTTTCTTCTTTTTAATAATTGGTTTCATGAGGTTGAAAGAGAAGCTCACTTATCCATTTCTGATCTACATACACCTGTTAGAAATCACTTATGAACAATGTCAATTGCACATTTGTTTTCACTCAAGAATTTCACATAGTAAACATGTTTACTGTTTCTATACTTCAAATTGTTTGTATATACTCTTGAAAGAAAAGCAATTAAGTAAACACAAATGGTTTTTTTCCAAGATCCTAATGTTGTCCACTTTCTTGTGTATTTTTATCATAGATCTTTTTAAATAATCTTTTGTTATTTTCTGCTTTCATTTATAAACCATATGAAATTGTCACACCCACTTAAACTACCAAAGGGCTATATTTAATTTACTGACAGTCAAACACTTTCTGTAAGTGTGTATTTCAAAATATTATTAACCAGCAGATAAAAAAGCTTTGAGTGTGTCAGTTTTACTTTGTAGACGATATTGATATTAATAGACACATTTCAAAAAATGATACCTGTTAATGATTGTCTAGAAATTCCTATAATATGATGAAATTAATAAAAAGTAATGGGGCAAATCTAAATTATTTTTGAAATAAAAATAACACAAAGTATTTCAGAAGCAGCAAAGTTTTACTAGCCTAAATACTTAGGATCCAAGTAAGAACATTTGGCCACTGCTCTGCTCTAGGGAAGTATTTTAACAATAAAATTGTCATAATAAAATATAATGCCAGACAAAGTGGTACTTCGTTATACAGCTTTTGCCAAAATCTTGATAACTTTCAAAATAAGAACCACACTGAAGTGAGACAATCTGGGGTTTTCATTTTTAACATATTTTTATGTAAATAGCATTCATCCAAAATCTTGGCATAAGCTATCTAAGTCAAAATGCAACAATTGCAAAGTAAATGCACTAACTTTATTTGTTAATATAAAACAAAATATATCTAAACAGATATATTTCAACTATTAGAATAAGAACCAAACTGGGTAGAAAATATGTGAGGTAACTTTCCAAATTTTCCAAACATAATTAAAGACTTTTGCAATTTGATCACTTGATATACACATAGTTTAACAAAGAAAGATACAGGAAAGTCTACAAAGACCATTTGGATTTCTATCTTACCATGGTACCATGAGTATTCACTAGGATAAAATATAAACAAATAAAAAAGTCCACTGTTGAGTTTGTTTTACCTGGCATATCATAATTAAGTAGCTATAATATTTTTAATAAACCATGCCTACAAATTTATTATTAAAAATAAGTATAAGAGTTTGGGACTTACTATTTTTTCAACAGATCTTTTCAAAAGGTTCTATTCAGAAATATGCACTAGTCTGTCTCATATTCCTATTTTAAAAGCTCCCAGAAAAGGCAGAAATATATGCTTGGGTTTTTTTGCAAATATTGTTATATTCAAAAACCAGGAGAGGTCCCAAATTTTAATAAAACTAAATGTCTCAGTGTTGGATTCAAGACTCCCTTTAGACCTTTCTGAAAGAGAATGAAGGGTAATAAGTCACATCAGACTGAAATTAAAGACAATAGACAAGCTACTGGTAATGTGATCACAGGCAATTTAATTCACCTCTCGAATGTTCCTTGTTCATGTATAAAATTGGAATAATCCTATTTGTTAGCATGCTTTCAGCTATAAAACATAGAGAAGAGGCCAAGTGAAAAAAAAAAGGCCTTAACAATATAAAACTTTATTAACTCACAATAGAGAGAGTCCAGAAATGCTTCCACCCCTGGCCAGTGTCAATCTGCATTCTGGCCCTGAGTTTTTCCTATTGTCCTGTCTGCACATTCTGCCATATGCTGGCCATGTCCACACAGGCTGGCTTCCCTCATGGACAGAAGTTGCCTGCCAGAAATCTCCAGGACCACATGCTTCCTTAGTCATATCCAGGAGAAAAGAAATATTCTGTATTCCTTTTGGTTTTCTCCAAAAATGAGAAAGTATTTTCCGATAAATTGTTAGCAAAACTGTCCTGAGAGATTACTGGCCAGAATTCAATCATATGACCATTTCGTTACAAATTACTAGAAAGGAATAGAATACCATTGGATCAACAAGACCAATCTCTTTGTCAGATCTCCAAATAAATATTAGGAAGTCAAATATCCATCAAAAATTACATATGCATGTCAGAGAATTATTTTAAATTTAAGTGAAATCACATTTGTAAAATATCAGGATAGAGCCTGGCATAAAGTAAGAGTTCAACACAAGTATGTTGCTAGGATTTGAGGATAGTAATGGTGGTGGAATTTATTCACTATCCCTTGAACTGTATTTTCCATCTAATTTCTGGGTTGTTATTTGCAAACCTTCCATTTTCTTTTAGCTGTAGCATTGCTTTCCTTGCCCATATGTTGCTAGAACAATGTAGTGATATGTTCCTTTTCCAAATGCAGAATTCACTGGGCTATTGTGGCAGATTATATACATATATCTTTTCTCATCATAATCACATTTTGGACAACTTGATTCTATAAACTTTAGAAAAAAGAATCACCATCTTGTTACATAAGCAAGCAAATCACATAAATGATTTGTTTTCCCAAGATATATAAAATTATGTTTACACTACACTGTAACGTATTAAGTGCAAAATAGTATAATGTTTTTGTTCAAAAATACTTTATTGCTAAAAAATGCTAACAGTCATCTGAGTCTTCAGCCAGTTGTAATCTTTTGTTTTGTTTTTGAGATAGAGTCTTGCTCTGTTGCCAAGCTGGAGTACAGTGGCGCCATCTTGGTTCACTGCAAATTTGCCTCTGGGGTCCAAGTGATTCTCCTGCCTCAGCTGCTCAAGAAGCTGGGATTACAGGCATGCACCACCATGCCCAGCTAATTTTTGTATTTTAGTAGAGACCGAGTTTCACTATATTGGCCAGGATGGTGTCGATCTCCTGACCTCATGATCCGCCTGCCTTGGCCTCCCAAAATGCTGGGATTATAGGGAGGAGCCACTGCGCCCAACCCAGTTGTAATTTTTTTGCTGTTGGAAAGCCTGGCCTTGATTGACATTGATAGTTGCTGACTGATAAGGATCATGCTTGGTGAAAGTTAAGGTGGCTGTGGCAATTTTAAAATAAGACAACAATGACATTTGCGTATCAACTGATTTTTTTTTCCCACAAAAATTTCTCTGTAACATGGAATACTGTTTAATGACATTTTACCCACAGTAAAACTTCTTTCTAAATTGGAGTCAATTATCTCAAATCTTGCGGCTGCTTTAGCAACTAAGTTTATGTAATTTGGTAAATCTTTTTTTTCTTATTTAAACAATATTCACATAATCTTCACAAAGAATGGATTCCATTTCAAGAAACCAATTTCTTTGTTTATCCATATTATGCAACTCTTAACCCATTCAACTTTTATCAGGAGATTGCAGCATTTCAGTCATATCTATAGGCCTCCCTTCGAATACTAGCTCTCTTCCTATTTCCAACACATCTTGAGTTACTTCCTCCACTGATGTAAAAGTCATCCATGAGCATTGAAATCAATTTCTTTTAAACTACTATTAATGTTAATATTTTGATGTCTGTTAATGAATATTTTAATATCATCTAGAATAGTAAATCATTTCCTGAAGTTTATCAGTTTTATTTAGATCCATCAGACAAATCACTATTTATGGCAGCTATAGCATTAAGAAATGCATTTCTTAATAAGACTGAATTGTCAAAAATTACTTCTTGACCCATGAGCTGCAGAATAGATGTTGTATTAGCAGGCATAAAAAAAACATTTATCTTCTTATATACCTCCTTTTTTAAAGCTCTTGGGTGACTAGGTACCTTATCAATGAGCATTAGTATTTAGAAAGAATCTTTCTTTTCTGACCAGTAGGTCTCAACAGTGAGCTTAAACTATTCAGTAAACCATGCTGTAAACAGGCCTGCTGTCATCCAAGCTCTGTTGTTTTATTTATACAGTACAGACAGAGTAGATTTAGCATAATTCCTACAGATCCTGGGATTTTTGGAGTGGTAAATGAGCAATGGCTTTAACCTAAAGTCAGGAGATGCATTAGACCCTAAGACAGTCAACCTGTATTTTGAAGTTTTGAAGAAGATTGACTTCTCTCTAGCTATGAAACTCTTAGATGGAATATTCTTTCAATAGAAGGCTATTTTATCTCCATCAAAAATCTTTTGTTTAGTGTAGCTACATTTATCAATGATCTTAGCTAGATCCTCCAAATAACTCAATGTAGCTTCTACAACAGCACTTGCTTCTTCATTTTGTTCTTTTATGTTATGGAGATGGCTTCTGCTTTAAACCTCATGAACCAACAATTTCTAACTTCAAATTTTCCTTGCAGCTTTCTTACCTCTTTCAGCCTTCATAAAATTTCAGAGAGTTAGAGCCTTGCTCTGGGTTAGGCTTTTGGCTTAAGGCCATTTTGTTGCTGATTTGATCATCTATCAGTATCAGTAAAACTTTTGCCATATCAGCAATAAGGCTGTTTCTTATCATTCCTGTGTTCACTGGAGTAGCACTTTAAATTTCCTTCAAGACCTTTTTCTTTATATTTACAGCTTGGCTAACTGTTTTGTGCAAGAGGCCTACCTTTTAGCTTATCTCAGCTTTTGATATGTCTTCCTTCATAAACTATCATTTCTAGCTTTGGGTTGAAAGTGAGGGATGTGCAACTCTTCTTATTTGAACACTAAGAGGCTGTTTTAGGGTTATAATTAATATGGGATGACTGTGTCTCCAACCAAATGTCACCTTGAATTCCCACATGTTTTGGGAAGGACCTGGGGGAGATAATTGAATCATGGGACAAGTCTTTTCCATGCTGTTCTCATGATGGTGAATAAGTCTCATGAGATCTGATGGTTTTAAGAAGAGTTCCCCTGCACAAGCTCCCTCTCTTTGTCTGCTTGCATCCATGTAAGACGTGACTTGCTCTTCCTTGCCTTTTGCCATAATTGTGAGGCTTCCCTAGCCACATGGAACTAGAAGTCCAATTAAACCTCTCTCTTTTGTAAATTACCCAGTCTTGGGTAGGTCTTTATTAGCAGCATTAAAATGTGCTAATACAATAAATTGGTACCAGTAGAGTGGGGTGTTGCTGAAAAGATGGCCAAAAATGTGGAAATGACATTGGAACTGGATAACAAGCAGATGTGGGAAGTCTGGAGGACTCAGAAGAAGACAGAAATGTGTGGGAAAGTTTGGAACTTCCTAGAGATTTGCTGAATGGCTTTGAACAAAATGCTAATAGTGAGCTGAACAATAAGGTTCAGGCTGAGGAGGTCTCAGATGGAGATGAGGGACCTGTTGGGAACTGGAGCAAAGGTGACACTTGCTATGCTTTAGCAAAGAGACTGGTGGCATTTTCCCCTGCCCTAGAGATTTGTGGAACTTTGAGCTTGAGAGAAATGATTTAGGTATCTGGCAGAAGAAATTTCTAAGCAGCAAAGCATTCGAGAGGTGACTTGGGTGTTGCTAAAGGCATTCCATTTTATTAGGGAAGCAGAACATAAAAGTTTGGAAAACTTGCAGCCTGACAATGTGATAGAAAACAAAATCCCACTTTCTGAGGAGAAATTCAAGCCAGCTGCAAAAATTTGCATAAGTAACAAGGAGCCAAATAATATCATATGATCTCATTTGTATCTGCAATCTAAACAAGTCAGACTCATAAAAGTATTGAGTAGAATGGTGGTTACCAGGAGTTGGGGTGTGGGGTTGGATGGGAAAAGGGGAAATATTGGTCAACAGGTGCGAAGATAAAGTTAGATTGAAGGAATAAGTTCTGGTGTTCTATGGTACGGCATGGTGACTATAGTTGAAAGTGGATTGTACATTCAAAATAGAGATTTTAAATGTTATCATTACCAAGAACTCATAAATATTTGAAGAGATGGATATGCTACTTACGTGATTTGGTGATTCTGCAATGTATACATATATCAAAACATCACATTGTACCCCATAATATATGCAATTATTATTTCTCAACTAAAAAGAAAATAAAACTAAAAAAACACAAAAGGTCAGACTTAAATTTTCTCTAATCTGTTGATTTCTTCTCTACTGATAATCTGTCTTCCCATAAGCTCTCCATAAGAGAACTTTTTTTTTTTTTTGAGCTGGAGTCTTGCCCTGTTACCCAGGCTGGAGTGCGGTGACACAATCTTGGCTCACTGCAACCTCTACCTTCCTGATTCAAGCAATTCCCCTGCCTCAGCCTCCTGAGTAGTTGGGATTATAGGCGCATGCCACTATGCCTGGCTAATTTTTTTGTATTTTTAGTAGAGACTGGGTTTTACTACATCGGCCAGACTGATCTCCTGACCTCAGACAATCCGCCCACCTCGGCCTCCCAAAGTGCTGGGATTACAAGCATGAGCCCCCACACCCAGCCATATGTGAACATCTTTACACAGTAGGCAGCACATTGACATTACTGTTTTAAAGATGCAGGTGAATCTGACTGCTGTCTTCTTGACTTCTAAGAGTTATATGTCAAATAAAAAAAGTACACAAACATATAAAATACCATATGTTCTCCATGTGCAGGCAGGCTGAATGATAGGTAGCAAAACTTCAATTTAATTAGCATGCTGTTTTAACTTCTGAAGAGGTTAACATTTCTTTAAAAAAATAAATATTTGTATTACAATCATAAAAACTCTCAATATTATGCAATCATGAGATAACACTGTAGTGAATGTTTCTGTTTTGTTTTATACAAAATTTCCAAGCATTTGAAATCTATTTATTAAAACAAATAACTAAAATCATGATGAGTATGGTAAGATGTAACAGTATCAAACAAATGTAAAAATACGTAGTACTTTTTCAATTTAAACAGAGCTTTAGTAAACATGATTTTTAATTTCATATATTGAAAAGACAGTCACATTCCTTAAGTTTTCTTCTAAATTTTTAAAAACAACTCTTCTTTTCCTACAGCAAATAGGCACATTTAATATTTTTGGGAGAAAAGGTTTATTGCTGCATTTTTTTTATGTACTCTTTCATATTTGGAGTTGTATTTTTGGCATTTCACAGCCTGCAAATCAAAATCCTTAAGGGAATCATGCCATCCCAGCCTAGGGAAGTGATGTGGAGTGCCCTGGAGTTCACTGAAGGGGTATATTCTCCCATGCTCTGCACTGGCAGTGTGCTGTGTCATCAATCTTGTTCAGCTGAATAGCACGACAATTTGTCCGGACAACACTACATAAAGGATAGCAAAAGGTTATTGTTAGGTTATGAAGTTTTTCTGACAAGTACAATATGCCAAGGTTTATAAAAGTGTAAAACAAACCTTAAACTCAAGAATTGCTTTGTAAAGGAGTCTTTTACCTCTGTTTTCTCAATGTTGAAATCTCATCTTCTCAGGAATGCAGTTTGAAACAGCAGATGTATGCTTTTCTCTTTCATAAGGTCCTCTAACAGAATTTTCTTGGAGTAGGGTTACAAGAGAGAGTTAATGTCAATGTCAGTCTCAAGAGCACAAAGAGATGGTCCCAATTTTCTTAATCGTAAAGACAACACAATTCACCCACTTGGAATTTGATGTATTTGACACTTCTTGCTAACCAGAAGAATTGATTTTTACAATGTGGCACAAGTCACTGTTTCCTGATAAATGTAACCATGTTGAGAAATTGGTGATCTATATATTTATTAATTTCAAATATCTCTTTATATTGTTCATAATATAAAGTGACAACTATAAAATAAATTTATAGCAAAAGGTTGATAACACCTTAGTACATTCACCCTATATTTTAATCTGTAAATATTTCTAAAATTCTCCTAAAATGTTTATTTTTTTCAAGAGGTAGAATGAAGACAAATGCAAATTTGTCAGGTTTGTAAAAATACATGAAGATGTGAAATACTCATGCCTGTAGCTGAGAAAGCCCAATATACATACAATGTTTGTATGAATTTCCTATCTTTAATCACAATATTTAGTTATTCTTCCTTCCACAATTTGGTCTGCTTTATTTTTGGGGGAATCTATTCAAAGACATTCATTTATGTTAATGGCTCCTAATGTCTTTTATTTTAAAAGACATGCTTAAGAACATAACCAAGCTTGCCATTTCATTATGAGGTTTGCATTGATTTTTGTACTACATTTTATTGCCATCTCAATTCATGAAGATAAAAACAAACAGACAACATAAAGACAATCTAGTGTACTTACTTTTTGTATTCAAGGTCAATTATCTGAAAAATCTAAATATTACACCCCCACATAAACACACACAGAATGAGACTACTTTAACACAAAAGCTGATACACAAGTTAAAATGTACATATTATATAACAATAGATGCCTGCTATGTTGTTATTAGCAATATGTTATCAAATACATATAAAACAAAATGGAGAAATACATTTTGTTCATGGTTTGAGCCTTTAGTAAGACCGATTTTTTAGACATTTTTATTTATTTTTATAGATTTAAGGGATACAAGTTAAGTTACATGGGTATATTGCATAGTGCTAAAGTCTGGGCTTTTAGTGTAAGTATCACTTACATAGTATTCATTGTACTGAATAGGTAATTTTTCATACTGCACCCTGCTTCCACATTCCATATATATATGGAACCTCCCAGGTTCAAGTGATTCTTCTGCCTCAGCCTCCTGAGTAGCGGGGACTACAGGAGTATACCATCATGCCTAGCTAATTTTTGTATTTGTAGTAGAGACAGAGTTTCACCACGTTGAACAGCATAGTCTTGATCTGTTGACCTCTTGATCTGCCTGCCTTGGCCTCCCAAAGTGTTGGGACTACAGGTATGAGCCACTGTACCTGGCCCCCAGGGTGGTTTTATAATTCTCCATAAAAAAATAGAAGAAGAAAGACATTTCAGAATTTTTTTTTAAATCTTCAATTATTTCTATCTCTGATAATGGTATGTTTATAAGGTCAAAATTTTAATGTAAAATGAAAAGTAGATTTTTCCCACTATAATCACAACTTAAATTATTATTAACACAGGGGAATTTTGCATTAGAAAAGCACAGACCTTGCATGCAGAAACAGGACTGAGTTCTGTTTTTACTGTCTCACTTTGAATCTTATACATTTAGCCTTCTCCTTGCATGAAAAATAAATTTTGAAAACTACATTCTAGTGTTCTTTTACTTTTTAATTTTCTTTTTTTGAGCTAAAATGCTTAGGTCCTATCTCATGTCCGTACTCTGTCAACACAGAGCTGAACAGCTCTTCAGGGTTTAAGGTTACTTCCACTCAAGATGTCCAAGGACTCAAGGAGTTATTGGGAAATCTATCATACATAAGTCTTCTTGGTTTGGCCCACAACATCCTAAGTCACAATCCACACAGGCCTAAAGAGGCACAAAGTCAGTGGTTATGCACTCTCCACAGATGTTGCAAATGATTTTTTTTTCTTCAGTGTATTTTCCATCTAATTTCTTATCACAGAGAAAATAAATCTACATAGTATTGAACCCATCATAGACAATAAAATAGATATTTAATTCTTTTATCCCAAGGTAAATGATTAATACAGTTAATGTATATTAAAGTAGTACATTTTCTAGGGGATTTAGATGCATAGTAAGTATTGCTTTGCCATTTTCATGCTCAAGTAACTCTAGCCTTCAGAAAACTTGACTGTAGAAATTGTACATAAAATCAATAAGAAATTAACAACCTTAATGATGCAAAAGACCCAAGCCATTGTATTAAAAGTACTTAAGCATTCTTATACGGTGGTGAGATTCTGATTATAAGGTCATTCATATTTCTACTTCATTTTGAAAACACGTATGTAATGATCACGTATTATCCAAAAGGAAATGAAGGAGTTTGCATGTTTATTGGTAGTTATTTTGCAGGTCTTTCTGGTGAGTTAAAATCTATTTTAAAAGCAGATAACAGTTTTTATTTGTTAATTTGGAATGTTACTTCATTCCTTGACTTTACGAGGGTATTTAAACATATTATTTAGCTATTTTGTACCAGAAGTCCCAAACCATGATTTTCAAATCTATACACATTATTTTCAAGCAGTCAATAATGAGTTTACAATCAGTTTAAATACTATATTGTGTATAAGTGCCATCCTGAACTGTTAATAATAAAAAATTAAAAGCACTCAAAATTAAATACAAGAGACAGGACATATGATAATCATACACGCAGAAGAACTTAGATACTATGGTAACAGAGGCATTCAAAATGAATGAGCCGTAATTCCAGAAGTATATCTGTCTTAGATGGAATATAGTACTCGTTGAGGCAAAAGAATGATGGAAAATTTTAACCTGGCATTTTCCAAGTTAGTTTTGTTAAAATTCCAATGTTAGTAAAAACAAGGTATATATTAGGTGACAATTTATTTTGTAAGAAAACTCTCAACAAAGGTGTAGTTCTCCAAGTTAGGGTTCTCTTTAGTTTACATTAAAGGAAAATGTGACTAAATTCCAAGAGAAAGTAGAAATGTAGATCTGAGCAATTTAGAAGTGTGCTTTATAAGACAGCATGTGGTACATCAAAAGTTTCCTATTTAGGAGGGAAACATATTTCAAATAAATCTATGCCCTGTGTATGCAATTTACAAAATCAGTTTACAATGCTTGAATTTTCCAAATTATTTACAAATATTACAAAAATGAAGTAGCATATTTTATTCTCTCGTGGTTTAACTATTGTTTAATAACTATTAGTAGCTCAAATTTTTAACTTAATATTAATAAAGAATAGTATGTTATGTTTATCATAATTCCTACATTTATAATCATTAAAATCTCAATTTAATCATATAGCCATCTCTTATAATTCAGAATAAAAGAATTCTGAATTATAAGTAAATAACTCGCAGCTTGTTTACATTTCTTTGTGGTTGTACCATCATGCACTAAATGACGTGAAGATTAGAAAATGGGAAGGGCAGATGTAACCACTTTTGGAAGTTGTATCACTATTAAAAGAAGTGAGTAGTAGATTTTGTTTGAGTACCCTGCGTTGAGCTTGTGCCAGTTTAACATATCTGTCTTCCTCGGTTAGGGGAAGTTAACACTCTCAACCACGCTAAAGAAGGATATAGCATCACATTTCTTGGGAATTAAATCTTTAGCTAAGCCTTGACAAGATCTTCAATATTGTTTCAGTGACAACAGAGAAAAAAAAGATACAAGGATGTGCAAAACATAAAGATATTTTCCAAATCTTAAATGTGAGTATGTCTATAGCTTCTCATTGGGCAAATTTTATCTGCTATATTAAATGAGTAAGGTGAGTGATTTGCACCTTAATTTCAAATCTCTTCAATTTGAGTATGTTTACATAGCCTCAATAAATTATTAAATCGTTATCTTCTAGAAGAATCAGGCTGAATAAGTTCATTAAATCTGTTCACCTCAGATTTAAGGAAAATGGTAGAAAAGATTTCTAAAATAGCATTGCATGAGCCGATGAGTGATGTTTTTATTAGAAATTAGCATTACTGCTAGCCCAATAATTGAAGAATCACTTTCTGTTGAGTCATAATTGTTATATGTTTCTACATGTTCTTGCTGTATCTCTTTTATAATATTAAATTTTAAATTTTGGCTGCGCATGGTGGCTCACTCCTGTATTCCCAGCGTTTTGGGAGGCCAAGGAGGTAGATCAAGAAGTCAGGAGATCAAGACCATCCTGACCAACATGGTGAAACCCTGTCTTTGGTAAAAATACAAAAATTAGCTGCGCGGCACATTCCTATAATCCCAGCTACTTGGGAGGCTGAGGCAGGAGAATGACTTGAACTGGAAAGCAGAGCTTGTGGCAAGCAGCGGAGATCGTGCCACTGCACTCCAGCCTGGGTAACAGAGCGAGACGCCATTTCAAAATAAAATAAAATAAATTTTTTAAAAGTTTATCTGGGAGTAAATGAAAGTATAATTTTAAGCTAGTTTTTAGCTTATTGTTTAATATTTACATTTGTTCTCTGCAAATTTTTCATTCTTCTGAATTGTTTGCATCTCTTGATGAAACAAGGACTCAGGCACCTGTCTGCAAGACCTTTGTACAATCCTATACTTCTCCCTTTTTTTCACATTAAATTAATTGGCAGCAGGACCCTATCCATTCTTTGCCCACTTTTTCGTCACTCATTATTTACATTTATTTTTCCTAATACCACTCTGGTTGAGAATCACATTCAATCCCCGCCTGCGGTCACCAGATGGAGACAAACACACCTCTAAAAAATAAAGTGTATATGTACATCCCAAATCATTTAATAACACAAACATTTCCCTGAACCCAAACCAGACAATAATATTACCAAAAATCTCCTTTATTAGCACAATTATAAAAATTTAACCAATTTTTGAACCATCCAAGATACTTTCCAATATGTAAACAAATAGTGATACAGCTATACAATGGAGTATTATTCAGTGCTAAAAAGAAATGAATTCTCAAGAATAAAAAGACACAAAGAAATTGCAGGTGAATATTACCAAGTGAAATAAGCTCATCTGTATTTCAACTATATAGCCTTCAGGAAAAGGCAAAACTGTAGATACAGTAAAAAGCTCAGTAGTTGCCAAGGGTTGAGGAATAGCAGGAAAGGATAAACAGGTAGAGCACAAAAAGTTTCTAGGGCAGTGAAAAGACTTTGCATGCTATGTCAATGACCAGTGCACATCATTATACCTCCGCCCAAACCCATAAAATGTGCAACACTCAGAATGGATCCTAAACTATGGACTCTGGGTGATAATTATAGGTGTCATGATCATTTGGGCGTCCACGTAGGAGTATCAGTTGTAACAACTGTACCACTCTGCTGAGGGATATTAATGATGGAAGAGGCCATGTATATGTAAGGGAAGAGGTATTGGACAATCTCTGTACCTTTCGCTCAATTTTGCTGTGAACCTTAAACTTCTCTAAAAAATAAAATATTGTTAAAATTCCAAAAAGAAGAGGGCAATGCAGTAGAGAGTGACAAGAAAAAGTAAAATACTTTGCATAAACCGACCAAGAAGCCTTTGTGAGAATGTGACGCGTAAGCCTCAGGCTTGAGAAGAAGCTACCTATTGAAAAAGCCTCAGAAATGGCATCCCAGATAGAAAGCAGAGCAAGTACAAAGGTCTTGTGGTGGGAGCAGGTGGGGCATATTTAGATAAATAGAAATCAGGATTCTCCTTTCTTGTTTTTGAATGGCAACCAACATAAAATGAACCCTAGCATCAGGAAGGTTTTAAAACACTGTTGAACATAGCATGACTGGAAAAAGAAAGGAAAGCTCCCTTTTACTCCCATTCACTAGCTCACAAGCTTCTGTTTAATGTTAGAGTCGAGGAGAATTTGAGGGGTAAAAAAATATCGGCATGACGTCCGGAGACTGAATTAATTAGGGCGATAAAATTATTTTTGTAAATTTGGTCTTTTTTTTTCATTATCATGTTTAGCATCAAGTTACTAATCCAATCAATAAACAATATTTCTAATAATTATTTGAATAACAAATATAATCCATAGGTAGCCTGGATAGTCTAATCATTTTAACGATGTGTGCTATCAAAAAATTGCTAAATTTTGATTGAGAGATTATTTGGTAATCAACAACTTGATAAGCAAGTCACAGATATTTCACCAACTCTATTTTATCTGTGATATTAATTTTTCCTTTTTTTTTTTTGAGATGGAGTCTTGCTCTGTTGCCGGGCTGGAGTGCAGTGGCACGGTCTTGGCTTGCTGCAACCTCTGCCTCCTGGGTTCAAGTGATTCTCCTGCCTCAGCCTCCCAAGTAGCTGGGACCACAGCTGCGCCCCACCACGCCTGGCTATTTTATCTGTTGTATTTTTATTAGGGACGGGGTTTCAACATGTTGGCCAGGATAGTCTCAATCTGTTGACCTCATGAGCCACCCACCTTGGTCTTCCAAAGTGCTGGGATTACAGTGATGCTACATATTTAAAATATTTTTGCATTATTTATTATACTTATTTTCATTGTTAAACATACACACATAGCAAACTTACATAAAGTTACAAAACTTGTATAGATAACAACCTAGTATCATTTCTCAGAAAATAGTAACATTACCAAAATTCCAGATTTCTTTTATTTTGAAAAAAAAAAAAAAAATAGTTAAGGCCAAGCCCTACTCCCATATAGCCTGTGCTCACCAGTTCCCTGGCCATTTTCCTCAGGAGTCACCATTATCCTGAAGTTGTGTTTAGTATTCCTGAGGATGTTTTTATATTTTTAGCACAGATCTTGTATCAAAAACCAATATGTAGTATTGTTTCTGTTCTTTATTTCATTGTCTTTACCTATTTCTGCGTAGTCTTCAGAGTCTTTCCACTTAGAATACCTACACATTGTTGTACATGACCTATCGTGTTTGACTGAACTTTTATACAAAATTTTCTATGAAGAACAATGCCTCAAAAAGCCACATCTTTTAGAGGTAAAAGCATTCCTTAAATTTCATGGCAGCTTTTCTCATTTAGTTTATTTTATTCAATAATTTTTCTAAGTGAATAGAAGCAAGAATTTAGTGTTGAGTCCACTTTGAAAGTGTGTGTTGGGAGAGGGGTTTATAGATTGTAATACAAGGTAGACCAGATGAACAAAAAGAAAGGGAGAAGGCTGCTATGTTATTAGGGTCACAACGCAGTCTGGCCCTAGAAATAAACGCATCATTTATTTTCTTAAGGCTCAAATCCTGGCATTAAACTAGAAAAAACTATAACAACAGAAAAGAATAGAAAAAGGAATCTTGCCAAAATAGTTTCTAACATCGGCATTTCATTTCTTATTTCCTTTGGAACAAACTACCTAATATACACAGAGACCTATATAATGGTGAAATATGGGAATATTCATCATTAATGAGCAACCTTCTTTAATTTATAGTTGGGTTAAAAATTGATTAGTCCTTAATCACTGGATGACTTTCATTTAATTAAAATCAACTAATGGCCTGCGTAGCTTTGCTACAGTACTCCGTGAGTCTGAAATCGTAATTAGTTTGAGAATGGATACAAGTAGATAATGTTAATCCATTAGCAACTTTATTTAGGTGAGAGCTAGCAGTGATTACCTGAGTCACACAATAAAGGCCACAATAGGTATGTTTCTAATATATTATGACATGTGGATGGTGTTAGAGAATTGTTTTTGGTGGTGAGATTTTTCCTTATATTTTTGTTGTTACTCTTTTTAATAATGTCTCAGAAAACAACTCATGAGTGCATACAACAAAAGACCAAATAATCATGAGAGGAAGTCAACGATACCTGAAAGCATCTAGTATGAATTCAGATATTTAGTTAGATATAGCATTACTTCTTTTTCTTTAAAAACTAGGTAAACATTTATTATTCTGAATTTTTTATTTGTATTATTTTTTACTGTTATATTTTTTCTCAAAATATATTTATCAGTGGCTAGTTGTATATTTGGATGAGGAATCCATGGATATGGAGGGCTGGCTATATTTACTTGTTACTAGAGAAGCTTCTCAATATAAATTTAGCCAATTTTCTAGTGGCCGATGTTGGTATAACCTACTGTAAAAAAATAAATTTATTTGGACCATACCAGAATTTATAATAGTTTCCGTATTTGACTATTAATACCATCATATTTTCTTACCCTAGTAAACTCAGAAAACTTTGGCTGAACATCTTCAATATTATCCTCTTTTTCTCATTTGCCAGGCTTAAGTCTATATACTTGTTTTTTCTTATTGTTGCTTTTAAAGAAAGAAAAGTGTGAAAAATATATTATTATGTTTGGTCACTGAACATGCTGTGGAAAAGAAAACAAAATTAGATACTTTAAACTTACATTTCATCAAAGAATGTTTTCTCATACTCTCTGGAGACTTTGAATTTCACCAACCACCTTAATGGCAGTCCTTTGAAAGTAACCTTCTCCAGGTAGATATATTTACTTTGGGTTTGTGTCAACTATATTCACATAACAGAAGTTGGGATGCTAAGGTACGAGTGATAATTCAACCTTGTGTAAATTAATGAATGCACTGAAAGTTGCATACCAATTATGTTTAATTGAGATTATTAGATAATTCTAAAATATAGCATTTTCTGGTGTCAAGATCAGTAGGTCTCAAATGACACTGCATCAGAATCACTGGGGATGGTAGGAGTGAGCAGAAGCAGGGATACTGAAGCTCTACATTTTCAAATATTTTTTCATGTGCTTCAGATTCAGGGAAGCCAAAGACATTTATAGTGATGCATGGCTCAAGCAAAATTATAGTTGAGGTTCCAGCTTGGCCTTTCTGAAGTTATTCTCTGTTGATGTAGTTTTTGTTACTTGATCTATCATAGTCTTGTTTATTATATAAGTTTTTCATCAGTAATCATCATACTTTTTACATATCTCTACTTTGGAAACGGCATCAATAAAAATAGTTCCATCTTAAATTTGCCTTCGGTGAATTCCTTGTAGTTATTTAAATATATTTCGCAAAATAAAAATTTATGTTAAACACTATGAGGATTGCCTTTATGATATTAAATAGGCTGTTTTTAAAGATTCAAGAAAATACAGATGGTCTCCAACCTATGATGGCTGGATTTAGGATTTTTTTTACTTTATGACAGTGCAAAATGGAAACACATTAAGTAGAAATCATCCTTTGAGACCCAAACAACCATTTTATTTTTTCACTTTCAGTACAGTATTTAATAAATTACATGAAATGTTCATCACTTTATTATAAAATAGGCTTTGTGATTGATGATTTTTGCCCAAATGTAGGCAAATGTAAGTGTTTTACACATGTTTACAGTAAACTAGAGTAAGCTATGATGTTCTGTAGGTTAGGTGTATTCAACGCATTTTCAACTTAGATATTTTAAACTTAAAATGAGTTTATTGGGGAATAGCCTCATTATAATTATAAGAGAAGCTGTATTATAATATTTAATGAATTTCTAATATCTTTCACCTTTGAATTTAAAATTATAAATGTTTAAACTACTGTATTCTCAAGGAATCACTGGAAATCTATTTCTTATATTATGTAATTAAATTATTTAGATTATCAGTCTTAATATTGATTTTAACATTTCAAGCCAAATCAATTTTATTTAATTAACATAAACCTTTGAAATGAGAGACCTCACAAATGACATTCCCCCAAATAAAATTTTGTAAGATACGTCACTTCCTCATTTTTTAATGAACAAAGATTCTCAAGAGAAGCATGTGTTTTTTAAACTTAATTTATAATGACTGGAAAAACAAATGGAAAAATCAATTCAAAAACTTAAAACATTCATCAATAAGTTTTCGTAACATTCTGATGA
Source organism: Plecturocebus donacophilus (assembly GCA_004027715.1). Taxonomy (NCBI): domain Eukaryota; kingdom Metazoa; phylum Chordata; class Mammalia; order Primates; family Pitheciidae; genus Plecturocebus; species Plecturocebus donacophilus. The sequence continues at coordinate 9,971 of PVKP010021368.1, read as the reverse complement.
AAGCTTGGCAGTCATAAACCTGAAAGAAGAGAGACATTGTAGGGATAGCTGGGAAAATAAGCTGTTATTTTCCTGATAATGTTCAGAAAATTAATCACAAAGACCAAAAAATATACTACTGTTGCATAAGAAAATTACTCTCAGTTATAAAGTTAATGTATTTCAAATTTAATTATATAAGTATGTAAGAAATGATATTTCTATATTTGTAATAAATATATTATTTCATACCTTGCAAACATATTTTCATAGGCATTATCTCAATTGTTTCACACAGCAGCTCAATGCAGTAAGCTGAGCACCTTCAATGTCTTCATTTTATAGAGGTTCTGTAGAAAAATGAGAATTAGCATTTAATTGGTTAGGTCACCTGTCTGTGTACCTTCTTCATAGCTGAAGAAGCAAGGCCTTCAGTTAACTGTCATGTCACCTATAGGAATCTGTAAAGTCCAATAATAAACCTTATAATAAAAAAAAATCAGTCAAATACATTATCTGTAAACACACAGATAGAATCATACAGCAATTTTAAAAGGATATAAAATGTATTTCTAATCATAATAAAAGAAATTGGGGTTGTTGACACACATCATTCCATAAAGAAGGTAACACTTGGCTTCCCAAACAGCCCCTGATTAAGAGCAAGAAAAAAGAATCAAGATAAATAGCAGTGACGAGCCATTTTATTTGCCAATTTTTCTTGATAAAATCAATTCATCTTTTGCTCTTCAGTGTGTCTGTATATAAAACGGGGAAAATGTCATCAGGCTTTTATGTTGCATTCTAAATCAAATAGCTAACTTTCAACCATGGCGTTTTCCATTTGCAGAGTTCAGAGATTATTTGTCACTGCCATTTTATGTGCAGTGTGTTTTCTAAGACTTTAGAGAAAGTTTTAACTGACAGCAGATTGTTAGTTTTCATAACACATTAAAGATATGCTTAAGTTGTAAATATATTATTCTGTTAATAGAAATTCGTTCTAGGGTTTAATTGCAACAAATTACAATACAACATAAGATGCAGCTCAAACGAATCATATGCATGCTGAAAGCATGCTTTTAGTTCATTGTAAATATTTATTGACAATATATATCTGTATGCTGAACACTAAGCTTACCGTTAAATAGCTGTCCTGCCCACAGGCACCATCAGGTTAAATTGTGAAGACAGATGAGTGTCCAGACCACATTTATTCAGTACTTGTTTGGGGCTAGCTCCATGCTAGTTGTGGGAAATATAAGGGAAAGTATAAGGTTGGTACATTTATATCTAAAGACATTTAGGAAAAGAATGTCTAAGTCTTGCTGAAAAAGGAACATTTAGTGTCTTGTTTAGTGTGTGGCCTCAAGACAGTGCCTGGTATTCAGATTAACCAATGTGATTTAAAACTTTGAAAGACATTTTGGAATGGCCAAAGTGACTTTTTAGCTTAAGGGGATATAAAACTACTGATTAAAATTTATAAGGTTTGACTTCTCACTAGTAAAATGTGATGTTTGTCAATATCCAGTGTGGCTTTGTTGAGTTTACCATTCAAATAAATATCATGGACCCAAAAAGTTTTGCAGAGAGCAATTTGTTAGGCAGAGAGAGAGAAAGAGGGAGAGAGAAGGAGAGATAGCTCCCACACTGCTGTGGGAGGAAATCCAGAGAAGGAGTCCATAAAGGTAAGGAGCAGCTGAGTTTTAACCCTGGAGTTATTCCCACCTCATTTATCTTCCAGTCCAGTGAGAGGAGTTCTTTTAAGCTTCCTCTGGAGTGATTGACCTTTGACTCTATTACTAGATTGGCTGTTTGGTCCACAACAGAGCCCCCTCCTCCAAGAGTTTCTAAGGGCTTTTTGGACAAAGAAGCTCATCTGAATTCCTCTGCCTAGCCCATGAGACATTTGTAATAAAGAAATTTATTTTATTTAATAAATTAAATTTAAAAATGAAGTACAATGGCTTATAATTTTATTTTTATTAGTGTTAAGGTAATGGGAATAATATTTTTCTGTTGTAATTGTATGGATATTTTATAAAATGCTTCTTCATGAAACTTATAAGCTCATTCAATGATATCCTAGTGAAAAATGTATATATAAAAAATCATTTAAAAAACTAATAATTGTTGAAAAATGGGCCAAAGCATTTGATAGTCAAAAAGTATTTGATCAAAGACACAGTTATTTTTGTTTCTATAAATATTGGTGTATTCTAGAGCCTGGGTGACAGAGCAAGACTCTGTCTCAAAAAAAAAGAAAGAAAGAAAAACGATGCATATTGGACCAAATTCAATATACATTATATTACATAAATATACATTTAGAATTAGTTTTAAATGAAGAATGATTTGCAACAATAAATTGAGAACATTTATTGCGTGTGCATTTCCTTCTGGAATGTTCTTAGCTATTATTTTTATAGCTTTAAAGGATTGATCTAAGCATTTGGTCCTAACTTTAATATATTTATAACAATTTTTGATGTGTAGATGTATCTAACAGTTCTTTTTGTATTCTAATTAAGATAATAGAAGAGCAGTGCTAAACTTCTTTCTCTCTTTTGACAGTTGTTCCCAAGTCAATAAAGGCTCATTTGGTTAATCTAGAAATAAATCAGTGCTGTCTCCCTACAACCTCCGCTTCCAAGGTTCAAGCGATTCTCCTACCTCAGCCTCCTGAGTGGCTTGTATTACACACATGTGGTACCACGCCAGGCTAATTTCCGTATTTTTAGTAGAGACAGGGTTTCACCACGTTGGCCAGGCTGGTCTTGAACTCCTGACTTCAGGTGATTCACCCATCTCAGCCTCCCAAAATGCTAGGATTACAGGTGTGAGCCACCACACCCGGCCTATATTCTTTTAAATGTGATTTTTGGGCTCTTGATATGAGTCCTAATTATTTACTAGTTACAACCATGCCACCTTAATAGTAATTAGAACTGCAACTGTCATTTAGGGTGTATTAGTTGATAATATTGTAAACTGGAGTTTGCTATGTTATATATTTTTCAGATATACAAATAAGATTTCTACCCTTATAAAAGCTAATGAGACAAACAAATTCACATCGAATTTACTTCTCTAAGATTTACTTTCCATTGCCTTGTAATCTATTCTTCACAGATGTATTTTGATTTAATTTTTTGAAGCATGTTTGATTTTTTATTACGATTCTTTGGCTGGGCTAGGAAACTTGAGCTTAATATTGTAGAATGATGTTATAGTAAGGGCAAAATGTTTTAATCTCTACCTTTAATAGATGCAGTCTGAAGTTCAAAATTGTATCAAGCAAGACTCAATAATAATGTTCCCTGAAAAGAAAATGAACCTTTTCCCTTCATTGTAAGTCCCTTACCTGTATCTAAAAAGTAAGAATTTTTTTTTTCTTGTGGTGCAAATAAATTGACTATGCTGCTGAATCATTTTGAAATTCATCAATTTCTTTAATATTAAAGTCAGGTAAAATAAGTGTACAGAAGTTTCTATTTCCTTTAAGGTATACCTTAAAAATAATATCAATGTGAACACTACTATAATGACTTGTGTATTTGTTTCTTCCTTTGTGTGTTTGTGTGTGTGTGTATAAAAAGAATTCTAATTCTAGAATACCACTCAATGTTTGCACTCATTTAAGAAAGAAAGATAAATCTCAACTTTGACTAATAGCTAAGGCAACTGTGTTATAAAAATTGACTAAGAAAAATTAGTGCCTAGGTCAAGAGCTTTTGGATGAATTACAGTAAGGTTCTGTTAAAAGATCATCTCTCTTCTCTCAAAGTGTGGGGCAGAGGTACAAATTGTATAAGTCCTATTGACCTCCCAATAACTTTCTTTTTTGATAATGGTGAAAGGATCTTTAACGATTAAACATAATGCATAATTTAAAAAGTAATATTGCTTAAGAATCTTAAAAGTTATTGCACACACATTTTTTTCTAAGTAAATGTGGTTTCAGCATCCCACATTCTATGCATACACATCAAGTAGCCTTTATTTATTATTTAAATAAAGCTAATAAAAGAATATCCTTTACACGGACTTCCTGAAACAACTTAGAAAAAAAGAGTGGTTAATTTCCATCACCTAAAAGAGTAGAGTAGAAACTACAGTTGATTTCTTTGCTTCTTTGCTTAGACCTAAGATGTCACCCTTAAATAAATGAAAGCCATATTATGAAAAAGTAGTTCAGTGTGATGAATGTAATTTTAAAACTATGATGAGGAAGATACGCTAACTTTCATGAAATCCATCTTTCTTCAGGGTTTTGTAATCTCAGTGCATGGAACAGTGTCTGGCATGTATTGAACAATCTAAATATCTTTATTAAATCAATTAATGAGTGTATAAATTAATGAGGATATATATTTAATATATGAATTAATAATTTCAGTGCAGCTGAATAAAAACAGCAAAATCTGTCTAAATTGTAGAACAAGAGGTTTACGTAGATTATTCATAATGGAAAATTCAAAATTCTCAGAGAAAAAAAGATTTAGGATATGAATATTTTCAAAGGTTAAAATAACTGACAGTCACTTCTTTTTTGGAATTCCTGGGATGTTTATATGCTCCGATGGTCATGATAGGGATTGTTCAATGATATATCTGTAGTTATAATTGTCATGCTGAACAAATATTTATGTTGCTTTTATTACCTGATTGACACAATTCTAAACACTTGGAATAGAGCCATTGACAAGATGAATTGTTCCTTTGTATTTATGAGGTTGACATTTTAATATTTCCTTAGGGATGACATCTTTTATCTATACAAATAAAAAGTTAATTGTAGCTTCTTTTCTAGATTACTTGAGAATATAGACTACTCTATAGCTTTTTATTATGATGATGATTATTATTTTGTTATACTTTAATTTCCGGGGTACATGTGCATATCTTGCAGGATTGTTACATAGGTATGCACTTGCCATGGCGGTTTGCTGCCTCCATGCACCCTCGTCAACTACATTAGGTATTTCTCCTAATGTTATCCCTCCCCACCCCCCCACCCCCCGCTATTCCTTCCCTAGCCCCCACCCCCCAACAGACCCTGATGTGTGATGTTCCCCTCCCTGTGTCCATGTGTTCTTTCATTCAACGCCCGCCTATGAGTGAGAACATGCAGTACTTGGTTTTTTGTTCTTGTGTCAGTTTGCTGAGAATGATGGTTTCCAGATTCATCCATGTCCCTGAGAAGGACATAAACTTATCCTTTTCATGGCTGTATACTATTCCATGGTACATATATGCCATATTTTCTTTATCTAGTCTATCATTGATGGGCATTTGGGTTGGTTCCAGGTCTTTGCTATTGTAAACAGTGCTGAAATGAACATACATGTGCATGTGTCTTTATAATAGGACAATTTATAATCATTTGGGTATATAACCAGTAATGGGACTGCTGGGTCAAATGGCATTTCTATTTCTAGGTCCTTGAGGAATCGCCACACTGTCTTCCACAATGGTTGAACTAATTTACACTCCCACCAACAGTGTAAAAGCATTCCTATTTTCTCCACATCCTCTCCAGCATCTGTTGTCTCCAGATTTTTTAATGATCACCATTCTGACTGGCGTGAGATGGTATCTCAATGTGGTTTTGATTTGCCATTCTCTAATGACCAGTGATGATGAGCATTTTTAAAATGTGTTTGTTGGCCACGTAGATATCTTCTTTTGAAAAGTGTCTGTTCATATTCTTTGCCCACTATTTGATGGAGTTATTTTTTTCTTGTACATCTGTTTTAGTTATTTGTAGATTCCAGATATTAGCCCTTTGTCAGATGGGTAGATCTAAAATTGATATCCTATCATCACAATTAAAAAATCTAGAGGAGCAAGATCAAACAAATTCAAAAGCTAACAGAAGACAAGAAATAACTAAGGTCAGAGCAGAACTGAAAGAGGTAGAAACACAAAAACCCTTCAAAAAAATCAATAAATTCGGAAGCTTTTTTTTAAAAGATCAACAAAATAGATAGACTGCTTGTCAGACTAATAAAAAAAAAAAAGAGAAGAATTGAATAGATGCAGTAAAAAATGATAAAGGGGATATCACCACTGATTCCATAGAAATACAAACTAGCATCAGAGAATACTACAAACACCTCTATGCACATAAACCAGTAAATTTAGAAGAAACGGGTAAGTTTCTGGAGACTTACACAATCCCAAGACTAAACCATGAAGAAGTTGAATCCTTGAGTAGACCAGTAACAAGGGCTGAAGTTGAGACAGCAATTAATAGCCTACCAACGAAAAAAAGTCTAGGTCCAGATGGGTTCACAGCCAAATTCAGCCAGAAGTACAAAGAGGAGCTGTTACCATTTCTTCTTAAATTATTCCAAACAAAATAAAGAGGGGGAATCCTTCCTAACTCATTTTATGAGACCAATATCATCCTGATACCAAAATCAGGCAGAGACACAACTAAAGAAAATTACGGGCCAATAATCATGATGAACATCGATGCAGAAATCTTCAATAAAGTACTGGCAAACTGAATGCAACAGTACATCTAAAAGCTTATCTATCAACATCAAGTAGGCTTCATCCCAGGAATTCAAGGCTGGTGCAACATATGCAAATCTATAAACATAATCCATCACATAAACAGAACCAAAGACAAAAACCACATGGTTATCTCAATAGATGCAGAGAAGGCCTTCAACAAAATACTCTATAGCTTTTTAGTTCGTCTCAGCAACTGTGGATAGAATGTGTTCTTTTAGCAGCTTCCATCAAATGAGGACAAATATCATTTGATATAACTTTTTAGAATTGATATCACATTTACATAGACAAAATGAACTGAGACCAATCCCTTTCCGGCAAAAAAAGAAAGAAACACAAAAAATAAAGTAAGAACATATAGAAGGCAAAGATTTATTTATTTAAAAAAAACAGCTTGTCCATTCCTGATTGTAAAAGTGTACTTTTTTGGTAAACATGGAACATACAGAAACCAAAAGTATTTGGCCATGCAGTGTCTCAAGACTGTAATCCCAGCACTTTGGGAGGCCAAGGCAGGTAAAACACCTGAAGTCAGGAGTTGGAGACCAGCCTGACCAGTCTCTATGAAAAATACACAAATTAGCCAGGCATGGTGGCAGGCACCTGTAGTTCCAGGTACGTGGGAGGCTGAGATAGGAGAATTGCTTGAATCCAGAAGGCGGAGGTCATAGTAAGCCCAGATCGTGACACTGAACTCCAGCCTAGGTGACAGAGCAGTACTTCATCTAAAAAGTAATAATAATAAAGAAAGAAACTAAAAGAACTCTAAAGTTAGAAATAAACTGTGGGTGCTAGCCCTATATAATGCTGACCAAAAGTCAAATCTTCCTCCACAGACAGCAGTAGCTATCACTTGTAATGGTCCTAGAAGCAGATGCTTCTACATGCCTGTTATTAATGCAAAGGACCTTCTGTTTCAAGACAGGTGATAAAAATGAAAATGTAAATGTTGATTTCAATACTTTGAAATTCCTTCAAAAAGTCATCTTTGCTAACTCATGGGAAATGATTACACACAGTTCTCTAAGTTCACTTTATCCATTACTTTCAGTATACGAACTACATCTCTGAAACAGCAGTAACTAAAATAAAGCAGAATTTCCTGAAAGCCAGTTGTTGGGTTAGTTTGTTCCCTTATTTTGTAAATGCACCACTTAGCCTGACTCTCTGAGCATGAGCACAGAATACAAATACTTAGAGCAACTAAAATATATCAAATGCTTTCCTGCTGTGGAAAGTTTCCAAGCATCTTTGCAGAAATCACTCACTTTCCTATTGGCAAAAAACATCCTTTCTAGACGCACTCTGTACTTGGCTTACACTTAAAAGCTGACTCCACAATAAAAACTATCCAACGGAAAGAATAGCTGTTTTGGAATTGAGGGTTTGAGAATTTAGAACTTAGTTTGTATGGCTGCCAAACTCAAACATGAGAATGTTTCACAAGTGAAGAATATTTTTGCTTGAATTTATATGTCAATAGCCTTGAACTGATCCTTAAAGGGATTTTGTTTCCAATTGATAATAGGTCAGAAATAGGTCTTACATGAGTCTAAAAAGATTATGCCCTCATACATTTTATACTAGTTCTATGTGTAAAATAAAATCGTACTTTATTAAGTTACAGGTAAAAAGAAAACAGAATAAAGAAAACAATAACTGTTTACTGTATTGGTTGTCTTTCACAGACGTATAGATGATGATGTTGCAATGGAGGATGTTTTGAAACAAAGGTGTTATTAGATACTGCCAATGGCAGAACCGCTATATCCATGGCTATACAGAACTGCTGTGGGCTGTATGACTGTGCTATACACAACGCTATACCTATGGATTCTTACAAGGGAGCTGTCTTTTCCCACCCTTTAAACTCAGTCTTAGACAGTCATGTTTGTACCACCTGACTCTGCTCCACCTGTCCACAGTAGACTAGATTGCGCTAAATACCTGACTCTAAACAGTCAATCACATAGAATGATTAATAACATTTGAAAAAGCCATTCTCTTTTAGAATGGGGATACTTTTTTCCAAAGGGTCTGAGTAACTAAGAAATTGAGTGACAATGTGATCATAGTAAATGTTATATCTGAGAATATACACAGGGTCAGAGGTAGGTTTGGGAGGAGCTAATTTTGAGCAGTCAAAGCTAAGAATATTCCCAAATTAGGTGGCAAAGATGCTATAAGGCAGCAGAAACTATAAGGGAGATGATAGCTATAAAACAGAAGATAAAGACTTTCAGTTGGTGGTATGAAGAGACTGTAAGCATATAAATCCACAACCTCCGAATGCTGAAGTTCCTCACAAGGGAGTGCAATTTCCTTGGATCCATGCTCTTGATCATCATGTTTTCAGTACAAAGAAAAAAGAGGAAAAGGTATAAGATAGACAAAAACACACATTACAAGATAATAATGACACATGCTTGTCATTTTGAGTTGACCACTTGAATCCTTTATCTAAGAAAATCTTGTGACAAGTAATTTGATTTTTCCATTCGGCTCATATTTTAAGCATTACCTAGTGGCACTCATTTATTGAACATATGCTGTGTGCCATATATTTGGGGATGTAACATTCTGCCTTTATAGCACAGATTTTTTAAAGAAAGATGTGTAATAAATAACAAGTATATGAAATACACAAATTTTATAGTATATATCCTAATTATAATTTAAAAACAGCCTAATATGAAAAATCATCTACAGGAGGTTTATTGAAGTAGCCCCTTGGGGTCACTTCTTTGAGGTTGGGGATAGGAAGGGAGAAGTAGGGTCGGGCAGAGAAAGGAGTTGAATTACACCATAGTCTTAACAAAGGGTCCCACAGGGACATTGGGGCTGGACTGTTTCTTGAGCATTGTCTCACCTCGAAGCTAGTACCCAATCTTTTATTTTCTCCCCCGCCCATGTTGAGCAGAAGACTGGCGTGGCTTGACTTATTTTAAAAGAATCACTTTCGTTGTAGTATTGAGAATGAAGTCGGTGGAGAGGAGATAAAAGTGAACAGTAGAAACCAAAATATCTGTTTTGACAATCAGAGTTAAGGAGAGTTGATGTTGACATTCAGGTGAGAGATGGAGGTGACTTCAGCTAGATGTGTACCTTTGGATTTACAAGTGGTCAGATTCTGTGTATATTTTGCAGGAGGACTGATGAGATTCATTTTAGTGTTTGTGAGAAATAAGAAAATGAAGTGATTAAAGGATGCCTCCAAGATACTGAATCTGTTTAACTGGAAAGATGTAGTTAGCATCAACTGAGATAGGAGAAAGCCGAGAGGGGAGAGTACTTTGTGGGAGGGAGTGGGATGGTCGTGGGAGAGATTATCGTGTAGATGGTGCTTTAATCACTAGACTGGATCTCCTCACTAAGAAATAATGAAAAATAGAGAGAGGAGAGAGACGAACCTTAAAGGAACTAAAAGAGGGACCTTCTCTCTCTCTCTCTCTCTCTCTCTCTCT